>CM059819.1:88218190-88250690 GCA_030435695.1 Brachymystax lenok tsinlingensis
ATGTCCTCTCTCCTCCTCTGGCTTCCTCATGAAGTGGAAACTAATGTCCTCTCTCCTCCTCTGGCTTCCTCATGAAGTGGAAAACTAATGTCCTCTCTCATCCTCTGGCTTCCTCATGAAGTGGAAACTAATGTCCTCTCTCCTCCTCTGGCTTCCTCATGAAGTGGAAACTAATGTCCTCTCTCCTCCCTGGCTTCCTCATGAAGTGGAAACTAATGTCCTCTCTCCTCCTCTGGCTTCCTCATGAAGGGGAAACTAATGTCCTCTCTCCTCCCTGGCTTCCTCATGAAGTGGAAACTAATGTCCTCTCTCCTCCTCTGGCTTCCTCATGAAGGGGAAACTAATGTCCTCTCTCCTCCTCTGGCTTCCTCATGAAGTGGAAACTAATGTCCTCTCTCATCCTCTGGCATCCTCATGAAGGGGAAACTAATGTCCTCTCTCCTCTGGCTTCCTCATGAAGGGGAAACTAATGTCCTCTCTCCTCCTCTGGCTTCCTCATGAAGTGGAAACTAATGTCCTCTCTCCTCCTCTGGCTTCCTCATGAAGGGGAAACTAATGTCCTCTCTCATCCTCTGGCTTCCTCATGAAGTGGAAACTAATGTCCTCTCTCCTCCCTGGCTTCCTCATGAAGGGGAAACTAATGTCCTCTCTCCTCCTCTGTCTTCCTCATGAAGTGGAAACTAATGTCCTCTCTCCTCCCTGGCTTCCTCATGAAGTGGAAACTAATGTCCTCTCTCCTCCTCTGGCTTCTTAGTGAAGTGAAAACTAATGTCCTCTCTCCTCCCTGGCTTCCTCATGAAGGAGAAACTAATGTCCTCTCTCCTCCTCTGGCTTCCTCATGAAGAGGAAACTAATGTCCTCTCTCCTCCTCTGGCTTCCTGATGAAGTGGAAACTAATGTCCTCTCTCCTCCTCTGGCTGCCTCATGAAGTGGAAACTAATGTCCTCTCTCCTCCTCTGGCTTCCTCATGAAGGGGAAACTAATGTCCTCTCTCCTCCCTGGCTTCCTCATGAAGTGGAAACTAATGTCCTCTCTCATCCTCTGGCTTCCTCATGAAGTGGAAACTAATGTCCTCTCTCCTCCTCTGGCTTCCTCATGAAGGGTAAACTAATGTCCTCTCTCCTCTGGCTTCCTCATGAAGTGGAAACTAATGTCCTCTCTCCTCCTCTGGCTTCCTCATGAAGTGGAAACTAATGTCTTCTCTCATCCTCTGGCTTCCTCATGAAGTGGAAACTAATGTCCTCTCTCCTCCTCTGGCTTCCTCATGAAGTGGAAACTAATGTCCTCTCTCCTCTGGCTTCCTCATGAAGTGGAAACTAATGTCTTCTCTCCTCTGGCTTCCTCATGAAGTGGAAACTAATGTCCTCTCTCCTCCCTGGCTTCCTCACGAAGTGGAAACTAATGTCCTCTCTCCTCTGGCTTCCTCATGAAGGGGAAACTATATACATTTGTATTAAAGTTTCAGTTTCAGGCATATGAAATGGAGACAACCCATGTTTTAAATGAAACCAGTGATTACTTAATCACACCAAAGCCAAATCATTCATGAAGTTAATTTCCTCAAAAATGACCTCTGCTGTGTTCGAAGACTAACAGCTGTGTACGCCGACAGGACAGTCTCTTGTGTAGCTGAAATAACCGAATCCACTAATTTAAAGCGGTGTCATTTGTTGGGTGTGTTGTTGCATTGAGAGAGTTGATGGGAGGATTTTAGAGGATTTCCTGTTGTTACTTACTCGCTATGGTCTCAAACTAAATGTCAACTCTAGTGAAACAAAAGCACACCAGAGGGAACTGAGGTTAACAGAACCTCAGTTCAACCCCACTTTGTCAGCTACCTTTACTGAGTGTGACCTCCATAATGATGCGGTCCTTGGGGCCAGGTCTGGGCGGTCCCTTGCGGACTTCGGGGGCTTCGTCGAAAGCAGAGGGTATGGGGTTCCCCCCACTGGCGTTGGAGATAGGGGAAGAGGAGCGACTGAGGAGGGTGGGGGTGGGGCACGGAGTCAGGCTGGGGCTGCGGAGACGAGTCCTCACGGTTAGTGTTAACACGCCCTTCTTCAGTTGCTGCGGTGGACCAGAGACACAGAGACACAGTGTTAGGACAACAACAACAACAACACTGAGACACAGTGTTAGGACCACAACAACAACACACAGAGACACAGTGTTAGGACCACAACAACAACACACTGAGATACAGTGTTAGGACCACAACAACAACACACTGAGACACAGTGTTAGGACCACAACAACAAAACACAGAGACACAATGTTAGGACCACAACAACAACACACTGAGACACAGTGTTAGGACCACAACAACACACAGAGACACAGTGTTAGGACCACAACAACAACAACACTGAGACACAGTGTTAGGACCACAACAACAACACTGAGATACAGTGTTAGGACCACAACAACAACAACACAGAGACACAGTGTTAGGACCACAACAACAACAACACTGAGACACAGTGTTAGGACCACAACAACAACACACTGAGACACAGTGTTAGGACCACAACAACAACACACTGAGATACAGTGTTAGGACCACAACAACAACACACAGAGACACAGTGTTAGGACCACAACAACAACACACTGAGACACAGTGTTAGGACCACAACAACAAAACACAGAGACACAATGTTAGGACCACAACAACAACACACTGAGACACAGTGTTAGGACCACAACAACACACAGAGACACAGTGTTAGGACCACAACAACAACAACACACTGAGACACAGTGTTAGGACCACAGCAACAACAACACTGAGACACAGTGTTAGGACCACAACAACAACAACACACTGAGACACAGTGTTAGGACCACAACAACAACACACAGAGACACAATGTTAGGACCACAACAACAACACACTGAGACACAGTGTTAGGACCACAACAACACACAGAGACACAGTGTTAGGACCACAACAACAACAACACTGAGATACAGTGTTAGGACCACAACAACAACAACACTGAGACACAGTGTTAGGACCACAACAACAACACACTGAGATACAGTGTCAGGTTTGACTGAGTCAATGACAGAAACCTACTAATATGCACCATCTCTTCTTGAAGGGGTTGGAGAATAAATATTGCACTTTGAAATTAAAGAGGGATGGATGGAAATCCCAAAGTGACAAACTATTTTTCCTGATCAATGACACTGATTGATTGGTTGATTGATATATTTTCATACAGTTAAAAACGTTTAATTTCCAGTTTCCTTTCCTGACAGCAGCAAGGTAGTCTTCTGTATACAGCAGGAGTAAATCTCCCTGCTGCTGGCATTCACATATATCAGGAACAGTGGAGGCCCTATCCCTGTGGTACAGGAACAGTGGAGGCCCTAGTATTGAGCCCTGTGGTACAGGAACATTGGAGGCCCTAGCCCTGTGGTACAGGAACAGTGGAGGCCCTAGTATTGAGCCCTGTGGTACAGGAACAGTAGAGGCCATAGTATTGAGCCCTGTGGTACAGGAACAGTGGAGGCCCTAGTACTGAGCCCTGTGGTACAGGAACAGTGGAGGCCCTAGTATTGAGCCCTGTGGTACAGGAACAGTGGAGGCCCTAGCCCTGTGGTACAGGAACAGTGGAGACCCTAGTATTGAGCCCTGTGGTACAGGAACAGTGGAGGCCCTAGTATCGAGCCCTGTGGTACAGGAACAGTGGAGGCCCTAGTATTGAGCCCTGTGGTACAGGAACAGTGGAGGCCCTAGTATTGAGCCCTGTGGTACAGGAACAGTGGAGGCCCTAGTATCGAGCCCTGTGGTACAGGAACAGTGGAGGCCCTAGTATTGAGCCCTGTGGTACAGGAACAGTGGAGGCCCTAGTATTGAGCCCTGTGGTACAGGAACATTGGAGGCCCTAGCCCTGTGGTACAGGAACAGTGGAGGCCCTAGTATCGAGCCCTGTGGTACAGGAACAGTGGAGGCCCTAGTATCGAGCCCTGTGGTACAGGAACAGTGGAGGCCCTAGTATTGAGCCCTGTGGTACACCACATCATATCCCCTTAGAATCTGAAAGCATCCCATATAGTCTTCTGCTTCCTGCTTACCTTGAAGGTCTGGATGGCCTGCTGGTGGGTCAGGCCCTGGAGAGAGTCTCCATTCACCTCCAGAATCTCATCTCCCTCTTTCAGTCTTCCATCTGCGACCGCTGCTCCGTCAGGGAAGATGGTCTTGACGAAGATCCCCATCCTTCCTCGGGCAGAGTCCTGACCACCGACGATGCTGAACCCCAGTCCCTAACACACACACACACACACACAAGTTTCACAACCACAGAACAGTACCGACTATCAACAATACTGTCCGAACCACAGGCCCGTAACCTGACAGAGACAAAGGTTTCAGAACCACACTACGGGTCAAACCAGCAACAATAGTCAGGCGGTCCCTAACACAGACAAACGCCAAAAGGAATTACACCTCATTCGTGCAGAACGACTAACGAAGCACCAACCGAACAGCATGACTGACAAACAGCAAATCACACTCATGAAAATGCGCTTACCAGAAACCAACCAACCACACACAAACAAACAAACACATGGACGAACTTGGCATTCTGTAGACCCTGCAGGCTGTGAGATTGTATCATGTTTTCAATAGTACCATTACCTACGACGTTGTCTGACTTAAAATCTACCAGCATGAACATGCGGTTTGTTACAAAATCTGGATAAAGTCGAGGGGTCTCTGAATACTTTTTTTGGAAGGCGCTGAATAATAGCCATGTTATTTTAACTTTAACTCTTATATCCCTGTGTCTACATTACTATTCTTATTTTATCTTTCTCTCTGCGTTGTTGGATAAGGGCCCGTCAGTAATCGTCTACACCTGTAAAACTGCGAGACTTCGAGCGCCAGCTATCCTGAGGGAAACTTCGGGGGGGAACCAGCTACTAGATGGTTCGATTAGTCTTTCGCCCCAATACCCAGGTCGGACGATCGATTTGCACGTCAGCGCCGGGCCCTTCTCGCGGATCTTACCAAGCATGTGACTAATAACATTTGGTTCGAGCCTGCCGGTTTAGCCTTCACATTCTCTCACAGCGTCCAGCCTAGCTGACACAAGGCTTGTTTTCTCTGGCATTCCATTGATTTAGTCACATCCTAATCTTGGCTATACAACAAAGGGTAAAGACTTTAATAACTTTCCAACGGATTACGATAGAGACATGAGGGTTTGGGAACCATTGGTTTTCATCAAGGAATATCTACAGAATTAACATATTTTATCCGTTGGTGAAAATCTGCACTTTGATCGGACACCCTATGTATGCATGAATGTGTGTGTGTGTGTGTGTGTGTGTGTGTGTGCAGTGCTCACCTTGCCCTGTCCTTTCATAAGGACAATGTTGGATATAATAGACGGCTGGGCCAGTCGCCATGGAGACTCGACTTGAACGGTGCTCAGGGAGCGAGCTGATTTCTTACCTATCTGATACTCCTAGTTGGGGGTGAAGAGGGAGAGAGAGAGAGAGAGAGAGAGACAGAGAGAGAGAGACAGAGAGAGAGACAGAGAGAGAGAGAGAGAGAGAGAGAGAGAGAGAGAGAGAGAGAGAGAGAGAGACTGATTAGAGAGATGCACTGGCATTTTTTAAATGTTCCATATGTTGATTACTATGAACAGTTACAAATAATGCTGAAACAACAGTGGGTACTTCACACATCTATGTATGAACCTGACTTGGTATCCACAAAAGTACAGTCACTTGGTTTAAAAACCAGTCAAGGACTGCTAGCACAGAAATCTCTGAAGTGAGTCTGAAAGCCCCTGGACTACACTATATAGTGTATTACAAGACTCCGGACACTTTGTCTGGCCAATCTGGCCTTGATTAACACAGCAATTAGCCAGGCCACGAGAAGCATTGTGGTGAAAGCAGGAGATGAGAGGCCGGTCTGGGCTTTGATGTCCCTCGGCCAGGGTCATTATCACACAAATCAGCCTGTGGGGACAAGGGAGACAATACAATACAATATACAATATATCTATCAGCCTGATGAGTGAGCAGAACAGGCTCTTTTAACCTATTTAAAGCCCATCCAGCCAGGGTAGGACAGGCGTGAGATGTCCTCGGATCCATGTCCCAGCCAGCCACTGAGAGGTCCGGAGAAAGAGGGAGGGGGAGATGTGGGAGAGGGAGAGATGTGGGAGACGGAGAGATGTGGGAGACGGAGAGATGGGGAGATGGAGAGATGGGGAGATGGAGAGATGTGGGAGAGGGGAGAGATGTGGGAGATGGAGAGATGTGGGAGAGGGAGAGATGTGGGAGACGGAGAGATGGGGAGATGGAGAGATGGGGAGAGGGGAGAGATGGGGAGAGGGGAGAGATGGGGAGATGGAGAGATGTGGGAGAGGGGAGAGATGTGGGAGACGGAGAGATGGGGAGATGGAGAGATGGGGAGAGGGGAGAGATGGGGAGAGGGGAGAGATGTGGGAGAGGGGAGAGATGTGGGAGACGGAGAGATGTGGGAGAGGGGAGAGATGTGGGAGAGGGGAGAGATGGGGGAGACGGAGAGAGATGGGGAGAGGGGAGACGGAGGAAAGGGGGGAGACAGGGGGAAGTTAGGGTGGGGGTGTATTTCTGTTAATCCTTCAAGGGACCAATCAGACTTCAGTTCTTCAGAGGCGGTAGCGCCACTTCCTCGACAAGGGAAAAGTCCCCATGGGGATAGTACGTTATTCCTTGACCTTCACCCATTGACCTCTGCTGGTGTAATGACAAGCCTTTGGGTTGGACGTGATTGGATACGTTTAGGGTTAAGGGGTTGGTGTGAGATTCGGGTCATGGCTAGAAGGGATATGATTTATGTCAAAGTGATGTCACACTCTGAACTCAGACAGTTAGTGCTGAACACGGCTGCTAGAATCTTGACTAGAACCCCAAAATTTGATCATATTACTCCAGTGCTAGCCTCTCTATACTGGCTTCCTGTTAAGGCAAGGGCTGATTTCAAGGTTTAACTGCTAACCTACAAAGCATTACATGGGCTTGCTCCTACCTATCTTTACGGTTTGGTCCTGCCGTACATACCTACACGTACGCTACGGTCACAAGGCAGGCCTCCTTACTGTCCCTAGAATTTCTAAGCAAACAGCTGGAGGCAGGGCTTTCTCCTATAGAGCTCCATTTTTATGGAATAGTCTGCCTATCCATGTGAGAGACGCAGACTCGGTCTCGACCTTTAAGTCTTTATTGAAGACTCATGTCTTCAGTAGGTCCTATGATTGAGTGTAGTCTGGCACAGGAGTGTGAAGGTGAACGGAAAGGCACTGGAGTAACGAACCACCCTTGCTGTCTCTACCTGGCCGGTTCCCCTCCACTGGGATTCTCTGCCTCTAACCCTATTACAGGGGCTGAGTCACTGGCTTACTGGTGCCGTGGCGGAGATCTTGTGGGCTATACTCGGCCTTGTCTCAGGATGGTAAGTGTGGGGGCTGTGCTTCGGCAGAGTGGGTGGGGTTATATCCTGCCTGTTTGGCCCTGTCCGGGGGTATTGTCGGACGGGGCCACAGTGTCTCCCGACCCCTCCTGTCTCAGCCCCCAGTATTTATGCTGCAGTAGTTTATGTGTCGGGGGGCTAGGGTCCGTCTGTTATATCTGGAGTATTTCTCCTCTCTTATCCGGTGTCCTGTGTGAATTTAAGTATGCTCCCAATGTCAAGTCCAATAGCCTTTGTACAAGCATTGTACAAGTCCCTACACACGGAGTCCAGGGAACAGCCCAGCTAGTCGATATCAACTAGACTCTGTACCAGCACTGTGATTATAGTGATTTTCACCAAAAATGTAAAAAAAAAATTTCAACTTTGATTAAAAGAACATTGATTCTGAACACTCCTCCAAGTCCCAACTTCGGCAGATAAGTTACATAAACTGTATCCCTTCTAGCCATGAACCGTGTATATATTGCACCCTGCATTGAATAACACCATCCACCAGAAACTGACCTGGCGACCCCTGACCTCCGCTCCTGTACCATTTGACCTACTGACCTGTCGGACGCCCACAGTGTCCAACTGCTGAGGCAGGGAGTGTTTGCGTCCGCCGGGCGTCGGTTTCTCCACCATGTCGCTCCCCGCCTCTCCGTTCTCCACCACCAGCTCGTCACCCTCTCCGACGGACTCCAGACGTCTACCGCCCCCTGAAACACACAAGCCAGGAAGTCTCACTAGCCAATCGTCTCCTTCCATCTTCGCTGTATTATAGAGCCTCATGGCCCCTGCAGTTGTCCCAACGGGGCGGCAGGGTAGCCTAGTGGTTAGAGCGTTGGACTAGTAACCGAAAGGTTGCAAGTTCAAATCCCCGAGCTGACAAGGTACAAATCTGTCGTTCTGCTCCCTGAACAAGGCAGTTAACCCACTGTTCCTAGGCTGTCATTGAAATTAAGAAATTGTTCTGAACTGACTGGTAAAATAATAAATAAAACAAATGTGACCTCAACTGTTTCACCACTTTCAGGGACGTAAAACAACGCGGCGTAACTACCCACTGGGCGCAAAGACGTCAATTCCACGTTGGCTCAAACAAAACTTGAAATGGCGTGGAAACAACATGATTCAACCAGTGTGTAACTGCTGTCAATGACAGAGGTTAAAACTGTTTGTGTAATCTTTACTTGAGGACAGCCAGTCAAACCAAACATTAGAACTATCCTCCCCCTTTAATGAGGAACAATTACATTAGAACTATCCTCCCCCTTTAATGAGGAACAATTACATTAGAACTATCCTCCCCCTTTAAAGAGGAACAATTACATTAGAACTATCCTCCCCCTTTAATGAAGAACAATTACATTAGAACTATCCTCCCCCTTTAATGAGGAACAATTACATTAGAACTATCCTCCCCCTTTAATGAAGAACAATTACATTAGAACTATCCTCCCCCTTTAATGAGGAACAATTACATTAGAACTATCCTCCCCCTTTAATGAAGAACAATTACATTAGAACTATCCTCCCCCTTTAATGAGGAACAATTACATTAGAACTACCCTCCCCCTTTAATGAAGAACAATTACATTAGAACTATCCTCCCCCTTTAATGAAGAACAATTACATTAGAACTATCCTCCCCCTTTAATGAAGAACAATTACATTAGAACTATCCTCCCCCTTTAATGAAGAACAATTACATTATAACTATCTTCCCCCTTTAATGAAGAACAATTACATTAGAACTATCCTCCCCCTTTAAAGAGGAACAATTACATTAGAACTATCCTCCCCCTTTAATGAGGAACAATTACATTAGAACTATCCTCCCCCTTTAATGAGGAACAATTACATTAGAACTATCCTCCCCCTTTAATGAGGAACAATTACATTAGAACTATCCTCCCCCTTTAATGAAGAACAATTACATTAGAACTATCCTCCCCCTTTAATGAAGAACAATTACATTAGAACTATCCTCCCCCTTTAAAGAGGAACAATTACATTAGAACTATCCTCCCCCTTTAATGAAGAACAATTACATTAGAACTATCCTCCCCCTTTAATGAAGAACAATTACATTATAACTATCTTCCCCCTTTAATGAAGAACAATTACATTAGAACTATCCTCCCCCTTTAAAGAGGAACAATTACATTAGAACTATCCTCCCCCTTTAATGAGGAACAATTACATTAGAACTATCCTCCCCTTTAATGAGGAACAATTACATTAGAACTATCCTCCCCCTTTAATGAGGAACAATTACATTAGAACTATCCTCCCCCTTTAAAGAGGAACAATTACATTAGAACTATCCTCCCCCTTTAATGAGGAACAATTACATTAGAACTATCCTCCCCCTTTAAAGAGGAGAGAGGAGTGGAGCTGGAATGGAGAGAGGAGTGGAACTGGAATGGGGAGAGGAGAGAGGAGTGGAGCTGGAATGGAGAGAGGAGAGAGGAGTGGAACTGGAATGGGGAGAGGAGAGAGGAGTGGAGCTGGAATGGAGAGAGGAGTGGAACTGGAATGGGGAGAGGAGAGAGGAGTGGAGCTGGAATGGAGAGAGGAGAGAGGAGTGGAACTGGAATGGGGAGAGGAGAGAGGAGTGGAGCTGGAATGGAGAGAGGAGTGGAACTGGAATGGAGAGAGGAGTGGAGCTGGAAGGGAGAGAGGAGTGAGGAGTGGAGCTGGAAGGGAGAGAGGAGAGAGGAGTGGAGCTGGAATGGAGAGGAGTGGAGCTGGAAGGGAGAGGGAGAGAGGAGTGGAGCTGGAATGGAGAGGAGTGGAGCTGGAAGGGAGAGGGGAGAGAGGAGTGGAGCTGGAATGGAGAGGAGTGGAGCTGGAAGGGAGAGACGGGAGAGAGGAGTGGAGCTGGAAGGGAGAGGAGTGGAGCTGGAAGGGAGAGAGGAGAGAGGAGTGGAACTGGAAGGGAGAGAGTAGAGAGGAGTGGAGCTGGAATGGAGAGGAGTGGAGCTGGAAGGGAGAGGGGAGAGAGGAGTGGAGCTGGAATGGAGAGGAGTGGAGCTGGAAGGGAGAGGGGAGAGAGGAGTGGAGCTGGAAGGGAGAGGAGTGGAGCTGGAAGGGAGAGAGGAGAGAGGAGTGGAGCTGGAAGGGAGAGGGGAGAGAGGAGTGGAGCTGGAATGGAGAGGAGTGGAGCTGGAAGGGAGAGGGGAGAGAGGAGTGGAGCTGGAAGGGAGAGGAGTGGAGCTGGAAGGGAGAGGAGAGAGGAGTGGAGCTGGAAGGGAGAGGGGAGAGAGGAGTGGAGCTGGAATGGAGAGGAGTGGAGCTGGAAGGGAGAGGGGAGAGAGGAGTGGAGCTGGAAGGGAGAGGAGTGGAGCTGGAAGGGAGAGAGGAGAGAGGAGTGGAGCTGGAAGGGAGAGAGGAGAGAGGAGTGGAGCTGGAATGGAGAGAGGAGTGGAGCTGGAATGGAGAGGAGTGGAGCTGGAAGGGAGAGAGGAGAGAGGAGTGGAGCTGGAAGGGAGAGGAGAGAGGAGTGGAGCTGGAATGGAGAGGAGTGGAGCTGGAAGGGAGAGAGTAGAGAGGAGTGGAGCTGGAATGGAGAGAGGAGTGGTGCTGGAATGGAGAGAGGAGTGGTGCTGGAATGGAGAGAGGAGTGGAGCTGGAAGGGAGAGAGGAGAGAGGAGTGGAGCTGGAATGGGGAGAGGAGAGAGGAGTGGAGCTGGAATGGGGAGAGGAGAGAGGAGTGGAGCTGGAAGGGAGAGAGGAGTGGAGCTGGAATGGGGAGAGGAGAGAGGAGTGGAGCTGGAATGGGGAGAGGAGAGAGGAGTGGAGCTGGAATGGAGAGAGGAGAGAGGAGTGGAGCTGGAATGGAGAGGAGTGGAACTGGAATGGGGAGAGGAGAGAGGAGTGGAGCTGGAATGGAGAGAGGAGAGAGGAGTGGAGCTGGAATGGAGAGAGGAGAGAGGAGTGGAGCTGGAATGGAGAGGAGTGGAACTGGAATGGGGAGAGGAGAGAGGAGTGGAGCTGGAATGGAGAGAGGAGTGGTGCTGGAATGGAGAGAGGAGTGGAGCTGGAATGGAGAGAGGAGTGGAGCTGGAAGGGAGAGAGGAGAGAGGAGTGGAGCTGGAATGGAGAGAGGAGAGAGGAGTGGAGCTGGAAGGGAGAGAGGAGTGGAACTGGAATGGAGAGAGGAGTGAGGAGTGGAGCTGGAATGGAGAGAGGAGTGGAGCTGGAATGGAGAGGAGTGGAGCTGGAATGGGGAGAGGAGAGAGGAGTGGAGCTGGAATGGAGAGAGGAGTGGAGCTGGAATGGAGAGAGGAGTGGATCTGGAATGGAGAGAGGAGTGGTGCTGGAATGGAGAGAGGAGTGGAGCTGGAATGGAGAGAGGAGTGGAGCTGGAAGGGAGAGAGGAGAGAGGAGTGGAGCTGGAATGGGGAGAGGAGAGAGGAGTGGAGCTGGAATGGGGAGAGGAGAGAGGAGTGGAGCTGGAAGGGAGAGAGGAGTGGAGCTGGAATGGAGAGAGGAGTGGAACTGGAATGGAGAGAGGAGTGGAGCTGGAATGGAGAGAGGAGTGGAGCTGGAATGGAGAGGAGTGGAGCTGGAATGGGGAGAGGAGAGAGGAGTGGAGCTGGAATGGAGAGAGGAGTGGAGCTGGAATGGAGAGAGGAGTGGATCTGGAATGGAGAGAGGAGTGGAGCTGGAATGGAGAGAGGAGTGGAGCTGGAATGGAGAGGAGTGGAGCTGGAATGGGGAGAGGAGAGAGGAGTGGAGCTGGAATGGAGAGAGGAGAGAGGAGTGGAGCTGGAATGGAGAGGAGTGGAGCTGGAATGGGGAGAGGAGAGAGGAGTGGAGCTGGAATGGAGAGAGGAGTGGATCTGGAATGGAGAGAGGAGTGAGGAGTGGAGCTGGAATGGAGAGAGGAGTGGAGCTGGAATGGAGAGGAGTGGAGCTGGAATGGGGAGAGGAGAGAGGAGTGGAGCTGGAATGGAGAGGAGTGGAGCTGGAATGGGGAGAGGAGAGAGGAGTGGAGCTGGAATGGAGAGAGGAGAGAGGAGTGGAGCTGGAATGGAGAGGAGTGGAGCTGGAATGGGGAGAGGAGAGAGGAGTGGAGCTGGAATGGAGAGAGGAGTGGATCTGGAATGGAGAGAGGAGTGAGGAGTGGAGCTGGAATGGAGAGAGGAGTGGAGCTGGAATGGAGAGAGGAGTGGAGCTGGAATGGAGAGAGGAGTGGAACTGGAATGGAGAGAGGAGTGGAGCTGGAATGGAGAGAGGAGTGGAACTGGAATGGAGAGAGGAGTGGTGCTTGGAGTATCTGCCTTCTCTCTTGCTCCAATTTCGCTCCGGTATCACTCAGCCACCAGCTCTGCCCAGCCTGTTTTAATTTTCTTCATCACTGTTCTGTTAATTAGGCCTGTTCTGTTGTATTTATTTAGCCTACCCCTGTCGGAGACGTTGATACGAGTCGACCAAGGTCACACAGCCTGTGTAATTAATAGCAAGACAACCATGAGCCCATGCAGCACTGGAGACGTTTAAATGTGTATATAGGCCAGTGTATCTTAGTAAAGAGGAGTGCTAACTAACGTTTTCTATGAACTGTCAAATGGGAGCGCAACAGAGTCAGTTACCACTGAAGAGTATCTAATCATCAATAGCCTGAGACAAAACCCAGCGGCTACACATCCTCACAGCTAGGTCCTGGTTCAATAGCCTGAGAGAAAACCCAGCGGCTACACATCCTGACAGCTAGGTCCTGGTCCAATAGCCTGAGACAAAACACAGCGGCTACACATCCTCACAGCTAGGTCCTGGTCCAATAGCCTGAGAGAAAACCCAGCGGCTACACATCCTCACAGCTAGGTCCTGGTTCAATAGCCTGAGAGAAAACCCAGCGGCTACACATCCTGACAGCTAGGTCCTGGTTCAATAGCCTGAGAGAAAACCCAGCGGCTACACATCCTCACAGCTAGGTCCTGGTTCAATAGCCTGAGACAAAACCCAGCGGCTACACATCCTCACAGCTAGGTCCTGGTTCAATAGCCTGAGAGAAAACCCAGCGGCTACACATCCTCACAGCTAGGTCCTGGTTCAATAGCCTGAGAGAAAACCCAGCGGCTACACATCCTCACAGCTAGGTCCTGGTTCAATAGCCTGAGACAAAACCCAGCGGCTACACATCCTCACAGCTAGGTCCTGGTTCAATAGCCTGAGAGAAAACCCAGCGGCTACACATCCTCACAGCTAGGTCCTGGTTCAATAGCCTACAGTAGATGGGGTTTGTTAAATGATCTTTTTAAACAGAAAATGAATGGAGCGAATTTGGAGGGATGTTTTTTTTCCCGCTGTGAGAGTTGAGCAGTTTTGGGGGAAAGGACATTGAAAGGACATTGAAAGGACATTGAAAGGACATTGAAAGGACATTGAAAGGACATTGAAAGGACATTGAAAGGACATTGAAAGGACATTGAAAGGACATGGAAAGGACATTGAAAGGACATTGAAAGGACATGGAAAGGACATTGAAAGGACATTGAAAGGACATTGAAAGGACATGGAAAGGACATTGAAAGGACATTGAAAGGACATGGAAAGGACATTGAAAGGACATGGAAAGGACATGGAAAGGACATTGAAAGGACATTGAAAGGACATGGAAAGGACATTGAAAGGACATTGAGCGACTGCTCTGTGAGTGATGAGTGGGATTTTCAACCGCTTTACTCGGCTACCTGTTCAGGAAGGTTGATTGGGCTTATGGTTGTAAACCTGCCTTGTTTTCTAACTGGAGAAATGAACAGTGTAGCATGACTGACTGTGTGACTAACAAGCCTCACTCTACGCTTCATAGCAACAAGACCCATCATTAGGGACTAATCTCAATCTCTCTCTCTCTCTCTCTCTCTCCCTCCCTCCCTCGGTTCGTCTTTCTCTCTCACCCTCTGTTTCTCTGTCTTTTTCCTCTCTCTCTCTCTCTCTCTCTCTCTCTCTCTCTCTCTCTCTCTCTCTCTCTCTCTCTCTCTCTCTCTCTCTCTCTCTCTCCTCCCTCCCTCCCTCCCTCTCCCTCCCTCCCCTCCCTCCCTCGGTTCGTCTTTCTCTCTCTCCTTCCCCCCTCTAACTTACCTTGTGATCTGTTCCTGAACTTCATGGACGTAGGAGAGCGGCAGGTTCCTTTAGGTCCCTCCCCCTGTCCTCGGTCCTCTAGCTTCTCCAGATCAGTCAGCTGCGAGAAGGAAACATCACGGATTTAGTGCCGCATGTCAAGAAGATATCTGAGCCAGCCCAGTTTAGTTCGGTTTAGCACACCAGTGTGACAAGGGTACATGGAAATCCACTAATCAGTTCATGTCCAGGACAGCAAAGAGAGAAAAAAAATAAGGTTTGGTTATGTTTAGAGAAGAAACGAAGGATTGGATTTTGAATGTTTGGTGGGATGGGTACATATTTACAGACGAAATGGCACATGGGTTTTAAACAGACGACAGGAATCATTTTATAAGGTTCACTTTTCTCCGAACTGGCCAAACACTCGCTGAGAGCCAGAAGAACGTAGCTCACGTCAGTGCCTTGAAAAGGCTATTCACACCCTTTGAATGTTTACACATTTTGTTGTGTAACACACACACAATACCCCATAACACACACAATACCCCATAACACACACAATACCCCATAACACACACAATACCCCATAACACACACAATACCCCATAACACACACAATACCCCATAACACACACAATACCCCATAATGTCAAGTTTAACAAATCAGCAAGATTTGTGACCCGTTGCCACAAGAAAAGGGCAACCAGTGAAGAACAAGCACCATTGTAAATACAACCCATATTTATGTTTATTTATTTTCCATTTTGTACTTTAACTATTTGCACATTGTATGACATTTAAAATGTCTTTATTCTTTTGGAACTTTTGTGATGTTTACTGTTAGTTTATTTTGTTTATTTCCACTTTTGTTTATTATCTATTTCACTTGCTTTGGCAATGTAAACATATGTTTCCCATGCCAAAAAAGCCCTTAAATTTAATTGAATTGAGAGCGAGAGAGCGAGAGAGGGAGGGGGGAGAGAGAAAGGGAGAGGAGAGAGAGAGAGAGAGAGAGAGAGAGAGAGAGAGAGAGAGAGAGAGAGAGAGAGAGAGAGAGAGAGAGAGGGGAGAGAGAGAGCGAGCGAGAGAGCGAGCGAGAGAGAGAGAGACAGAGGCGAGAGATCCTAAGGGGACAGGACGTGACATAATACAGGCTAGGAGGTTAACCAGAGGTCATATACTGTAGAAGTGACTACTTTGAGGCAGTGTGTGTGTATGGTAAAGCATGCAGGGAGAGCGGCCTGCCAGCCTCTCGTCTAGGCGTATATAAGATACGACCATGCAGCCAGCATACAGCATTTCTGGACTGAACAAACCGGATAACTCTCTCTCTGGCCCTACTCTCTCTATCTCTCTCTGGCCTTAGCATCTCTCCTTCCTCTCTCTCACCCTCTCTTTCTCTCTCTCTCTGGCCCTTCCTCTCTCAATGGCCCTCTATCTCTCTCTCTTCTCTCTCCCTCCATACTTGTCTCTCTGTCTCTGTCTCTCTCTCTCCATACTTGTCTCTCTGTCATGATGAAACACTTATGTGACTGACATGGTAGACAACTACCATCCCCTCCACTGGTGACTCTTCATCTCCCCCTATTTTTCTCCTGTTTTCCTCTCCTCTCCTCTCCTTCTTCTCCTCTCCTTCCTCCTCCTCCTCCTCCTCCTCCTCTCCTCCTCTCCTCTCCTTCCTCTCCTCTCCTCCTCCTCCTCCTCCTCTCCTCCTCTTCTCCTCCTCCTTTCCTCCTCCTTCTCCTCTCCTTCTCCTTCTCCTTCTCCTTCTCCTCTCCTCTCCTTTCCTCCTCTTCTTCTCCTCCAGTGGAATCAGTCCAGCCACATTGTCAAACTCACTGTCCTGCTCCATCTCAACTGTGATTAAGAGTGGCACTAAGATACTTACTAACCAGGTCAAGGTAGCTCTACCACCTGACTGTCAACATGATGCTAATAGAATTAGCTATGATTCTGGCTAAGGTTGTTCTAGAATAATCTCTAGATATTTTGAAGACAATTCCTTCGAAGACTCGGGGTGAAGAGATTCCAAATTTACCATCGAAACCAAATTGTACAATTCCTCATCACCGTAATCTTCCAAATAAAAAAAAATACCATCCAGTCAATGAACTGTGTATCATCTTGCAGCGGAAGCCTAGATCATGTTTGTGTATTACACGACCCGAGTGGCAGCATGTTCGCGGAGAACCGTGACGGCCCAGAAACAGCTCTGTACGTACCCTTAAAACGATTCCGTTTTTAATATCAGCTCCTCTTGTGTGAAACTTGTCTGACAACGTGTCTGTCTGTTTGAAGGAGTTGACTTGAGTTCTGTGCGGTGTATCTCGTGGTGATCAGGGAGCTGTCAGAACGTCTGAAGAGTTCTCTCTCCTGGCTGACTTGTTTTCATAATGATGACAAACCCCTCGACACTTTCTTTCCCTCTCTCCTCTACAGCTCAACGGGCGCCGGCGTGACAGTCACAGATGTGCAGTGTGTGTGTCAGTGTGTGTGTGTGCATGCGTGTGCGTGTGCTTGTTTGTCCTTTCCACCAGTTCTGATTCCACCTCCCTCTCTTCAAACCACGTTAAAGGCCTAATGCAGCCGATTATATATCAATATCAAATCATTTCTGGGTAAAAATAATACCTTACTGTAGATTTAAATACATTCCTTACTGTAGATTTAAATACATTCCTTACTGTAGATTTAAATACATTCCTTACTGTAGATTTAAACACATTCCTTACTGTAGATTTAATTAGGTACCTTACTGTAGATTTAATTAGGTACCTTACTGTAGATTTAATTAGGTACCTTACTGTAGATATCCATAAAAATTGGCAAAAATAGATATTTAGCAAATATTTTTTAATTTAGTAATTTTTTTTTACTCCAAATACAAACTTAAACGAACAAAAACTTAAAGTCACACAAACAATGACTACATCTCCTCTGTCCAGACCCCTAGTACCCTAACCCTAAACAAAGACCCCTAGTACCCTAACCCTAAACAATGACCCCTAGTACCCTAACCCTAAACAATGACCCCTAGTACCCTAACCCTAAACAATGACCCCTAGTACCTAACCCTAAACAATGACCCCTAGTACCTAACCTAAACAATGACCCTAGTACCCTAACCCTAAAACAAAGACCCTAGTACCTAACCCTAAAACAATGACCCCTAGTACCCTAACCCTAAAACAATGACCCCTAGTACCCTAACCCTAAACAATGACCCTAGTACCCTAACCCTAAACAATGACCCCTAGTACCCTAACCCTAAACAATGACCCCTAGTACCCTAACCCTAAAACAATGACCCCTAGTACCCTAACCCTAAACAATGACCCTAGTACCCTAACCCTAAACAATGACCCTAGTACCCTAACCCTAAACAATGACCCTAGTACCCTAACCTAAACAATGACCCTAGTACCTAACCCTAAACAATGACCCTAGTACCCTAACCCTAAAACAATGACCCCTAGTACCCTAACCTAAAACAATGACCCTAGTACCCTAACCCTAAACAATGACCCTAGTACCCTAACCTAAACAATGACCCTAGTACCCTAACCCTAAACAATGACCCCTAGTACCTAACCCTAAACAATGACCCTAGTACCCTAACCCTAAACAATGACTCCTAGTACCTAACCTAAACAATGACCCTAGTACCCTAACCCTAAACAATGACTCCTAGTACCCTAACCCTAAACAATGACCCCTAGTACCCTAACCCTAAAACAATGACCCCTAGTACCCTAACCCTAAACAATGACCCCTAGTACCCTAACCCTAAACAATGACCCCTAGTACCCTAACCCTAAACAATGACCCCTAGTACCCTAACCCTAAACAATGACCCCTAGTACCCTAACCCTAAACAATGACCCTAGTACCCTAACCCTAAACAATGACCCTAGTACCTAACCCTAAACAATGACTCCTAGTACCTAACCCTAAACAATGACCCTAGTACCTAACCCTAAACAATGACTCCTAGTACCCTAACCTAAACAATGACCCCTAGTACCCTAACCCTAAAACAATGACCCTAGTACCCTAACCCTAAACAATGACCCCTAGTACCTAACCCTAAACAATGACCCCTAGTACCCTAACCCTAAACAATGACCCCTAGTACCCTAACCCTAAAACAATGACCCCTAGTACCCTAACCCTAAACAATGACTACATCTCCTCTGTCCAGACCCACACGGTCACACCTCCATCCCTAGTGCCTGCATTATTGTCTGGACAATGGCCTTAAATTGTATCAGTTTGTTTTTCACTGTCACCCATGCTATTTCAATAATATCTCAATAATAATTAAATCGATTTTTCCATTGTGTTAATGATGGCAGATAGACATTTGTTTTTTTTTAAGATGAGAAGAGAATCTTCCAGCCCATTGGGTATCTCACTACACCCCCCCATAAGCAATGTCTAGAAATATGTAGACAGACGGATGAAAAGTTAGTTAGTCAACTTCCTAGCTCCCCTCATAACATCCGGGACTTCATAGCGTTTCCCAGAAGGATTATTGAGTCATTATTAGTTTTACATATAAGACATTACTCTGCAGTTGTACTGTAGAATTTGTATAATAAATTATATACATTTGTTTATACCGGATTAAGCGTATATATTTAAATTTTCTGTATTCGTTAGTTATGCTCCAGCGTTCCCTGCATCTTGTGCCGACATCAGTTCTTTTTAAGTCTTGGTTCCAGTAGTTTCTATTTTCTCTAAGAGGTTGTCAGTTACATAAGGGTTTGTATATCTCCCCTATCATATGACCATCATTTTCTGACTCAAATAAGATTCCCTCAAGGTTGCTCTGATAATATTTCAAATCTTTTAAGTTGCATGTAAACTATCTACATTGGTCAGTCCAAAATTACTTTTTAATTCTGTCCTGTAAATAAATGTATTTTCTTTTACCAAGTCATTTATGTATATTATAATTACGGGTGAGTTTATGTATGGGTCTTAGGACGATGTAAAACCACCCTCAGTCTTAGGAAGATGTTAAACCACCCTCAGTCTTAGGACGATGTAAAACCACCCTCAGTCTTAGGACGATGTTAAACCACCCTCAGTCTTAGGACGATGTAAAACCACCCTCAGTCTTAGGACGATGTAAAACCACCCTCAGTCTTAGGACGATGTTAAACCACCCTCAGTCTTAGGACGATGTAAAACCACCCTCAGTCTTAGGACGATGTAAAACCATCCTCAGTCTTAGGACGATGTAAAACCACCCTCAGTCTTAGGAAGGCGTAAAAAAACCACCCTCAGTCTTAGGGCGATGTAAAACCACCCTCAGTCTTAGGACGATGTAAAACCACCCTCAGTCTTAGGACGATGTAAAACCACCCTCAGTCTTAGGATCGATGTAAAACCACCCTCAGTCTTAGGACGATGTAAAACCACCCTCAGTCTTAGGACGATGTAAAACCACCCTCAGTCTTAGGACGATGTAAAACCACCCTCAGTCTTAGGACGATGTAAAACCACCCTCAGTCTTAGGACGATGTAAAACCACCCTCAGTCTTAGGACGATGTAAAACCACCCTCAGTCTTAGGACGATGTAAAACCACCCTCAGTCTTAGGAAGATGTAAAACCACCCTCAGTCTTAGGACGATGTAAAACCACCCTCAGTCTTAGGACGATGTAAAACCACCCTCAGTCTTAGTACGATGTAAAACCACCCTCAGTCTTAGGACGATGTAAAACCACCCTCAGTCTTAGGACGATGTAAAACCACCCTCAGTCTTAGGAAGATGTAAAACCACCCTCAGTCTTAGGACAATGTAAAACCACCCTCAGTCTTAGTACGATGTAAATCCACCCTCAGTCTTAGGAAGATGGGGGGGTCATGCAACTCAATATTAGGAAGGTGTTCCTAATGTTTTGTACACTCAGTGTAGATTGTATTTCCAAATAGCAACTAACAGGAAATAACACTGATCAAACTGTGTCACACATTTACAGTGTTAAGTTTCATCAGCTGTTGTACATAAAACACAGGAAAAAATTGAATTTTGACTGCATTGGGCCTTTAACCTGCCATCTAAAAGTATCTGACAGTCATTTCATAATTTCTACTCTAGAGAACGAATACACCCAGGCCTTGTGAGCTACCCATATAATTTCCAAACCCACCAGAAACACACTCCAGAGTCCTCGCAGCGAAGCACTCCGCCTTCACGTAGGTGGGTTTGTAAAATCACTCGGAACAACAGACTACTTAGTGACTGGTCTGGGCATACCAATGGAATGTCTATGGTCACCAGAGTGCCTTCATTAAAAACACAAAACATCCACCCTCTGAGAATGAGTGGCTGGTTCCAAACCAGTGGGTCGCTGGGGGATTAGTGGTGGATTTGTGAGCGAGCAGGACTCTGTAGAAAACAACAGAAAACAGAAAACAAAACTGTGAGGGATGAGTCTATTTTCATACAGTAGTGATTCATAGGAGAAGGAGAGGAGAGCAGGAGAGAGAGAGAGAGAGAGAGAGAGAGAGAGAGAGAGAGAGAGAGAGAGAGAGAGAGAGAGAGAGAGAGAGAGAGAGAGAGGAAAGGCTGTGCAACCACGGCACCACAGCAGAACCTGAGACAGAGCTGCATTTCATGACAAAATGTAAAAAATATAAAACAATTAGAGAGTGCCCCTTATTCAAGGTTTCAAAGACCTCTCTGATGAGTGTAGGCTACCCGTCCTGTTGGGGGAGGACGCAGAGAGCTGTGGGTTGGCAGCGCACTACATTGCTACCTGCCATAAGATGAGGGACAGTGTCTGACAGACCAATCAACCTGCACATGTCCTCTACTGTATGCTTAGTGTTATTGTTCAACCTGGTTATTTTGACCCTTGGTTATTGTTGTTACTGTTGTCCCGTTGACAATTTAGATTCTTGTTATTTTCATACTGTAAATATCAAAAGTAAGCTTTGACAATATGTACATTGTTACGTCATGCCAAAAAAGAAAATTGAGAGAGAGAGAGAGAGAGAGAGAGAGAGAGAGAGAGAGAGAGAGAGAGAGAGAGAGAGAGAGAGAGAGAAGAGAAAGAGAAGAGAGAGACAGAGAGGGAGAAGAGAGAGTTTATGTATATGGCCCCTGACCTCTGGCCCCTGCCCTCTGGCCCCTGGCCCCTGCTCCCTGCCCTCTGGCCCCTGCCCTCTGCCCTCTGACCCCTGCCCCTGGCCCCTGCCCCCTATATATGGATGAGCGATGGCTGATCGGCGTAGGCAAGATGCAGTAGATGGTATAGAGTACAGTATATACATATGAGATGAGTAATGCCTGTGAGCCCAAAAACAAAGAGCAGAAGAGCTGTTGGCTTACTTTAAGGAGAGAGAATCGAGGAAGAAGAGGAGAGAGAATCGAGGAAGAAGAGGAGAGAGAATCGAGGAAGAACAGGAGAGAGAATCGAGGAAGAACAGGAGAGAGAATCGAGGAAGAAGAGGAGAGAGAATCGAGGAAGAAGAGGAGAGAGAATCGAGGAAGAAGAGGAGATACTGTGTGAAGACAGATACAGGATGTTTGTTGCTCCAAGCAGGTAGAGATCTACTACAGATCCAGTAGAGATGACAACCACTCCAAGAAGTGTCCCTGTAGCCAACACACCCAGGACACACATCCAGTACGCACATCCAGTACGCACACCCAGTACGCACACCCAGGACACACATCCAGGACACACATCCAGGACACACATCCAGTACGCACACCCAGTACGCACACCCAGGACACACATCCAGGACACACACCCAGGACACACATCCAGTACGCACACCCAGTACGCACACCCAGTACGCACACCCAGTACGCACACCCAGTACGCACACCCAGTACGCACACCCAGGACGCACACCCAGGACGCACACCCAGGACGCACACCCAGTACGCACACCCAGTACGCACACCCAGGACGCACACCCAGGACGCACATCCAGGACGCACACCCAGTACGCACACCCAGTACGCACACCCAGTACAGACACCCAGTACACACACCCAGTACAGACACCCAGTACAGACACCCAGTACAGACACCCAGTACACACACCCAGTACAGACACCCAGTACAGACACCCAGTACACACATCCAGGACACACACCCAGTACGCACACCCAGTACACACACCCAGTACACACACCCAGTACAGACACAGTACAGACACTCAGTACAGACACCCTACGCTCCCGCCCAAACAGTGCATGCCCTCGCGCACATCCGACGTTTGGCCCGATAGTCTGTTGGCTTCAGTTGGCGTGAGATGGAGACACCAGGTGAATGCTTGGACAGCGGGCTAACATAACAGACAACCCCTCCCCAGACACACATACCGTAGTGGGTAGAGAGAGGCTGCTGGAGGTCAGGCCGTGACGAGGTTCCGTGTTGTCCGCGTTGTTACTAGGACAAGGAGAAGAGGAGGCCGAACTGACCAGGTCAGGCAGGCTGGTGGATGGGTAACGGGGGAAATCAACCTCCGACTCCTCCTGCAAGAACCAGAGGAGAGAACGGAGGAGAGGCGTGAGAGAGGCCGTGGAGAGGACGGTGTGTGGCCCCTATTAGATCTAGCTTGTCTTCATGAAGGACCTCCTCTGTCCACCCCTGTCCACCTCGGACTGTGGCGAATAGGAGTCCAGCAGATAGAGGTGTGTGTCCGGGAGAGTGGAAGGAAAATATAGTGTGTTTGTTCTGTGTGTATATTTGTAACTTTATTTCCAAAAGCCAGCCTGAATTTCCTTACTATAACCCTTCTACTAACACACTACAACCCTTCTACTAACACACTACAACCCTTCCACTAACACACTACAACCCTTCTACTAACACACAACAACCCTTCTACTAACACACTACAACCCTTCTACTAACACACTACAACCCTTCTACTAACACACTACAACCCTTCTACTAACACACTACAACCCTTCTACTAACACACTACAACCCTTCTACTAACACACTACAACCCTTCCATTAACACACTACAACCCTTCTACTAACACACTACAACCCTTCTACTAACACACTACAACCCTTCTACTAACACACTACAACCCTTCTACTAACACACTACAACCCTTCCATTAACACACTACAACCCTTCTACTAACACACTACAACCCTTCTACTAACACACTACAACCCTTCTACTAACACACTACAACCCTTCTACTAACACACTACAACCCTTCTACTAACACACTACAACCCTTCTACTAACACACTACAACCCTTCTACTAACACACTACAACCCTTCTACTAACACACTACAACCCTTCTACTAACACACTACAACCCTTCTACTAACACACTACAACCCTTCCATTAACACACTACAACCCTTCTACTAACACACTACAACCCTTCCACTAACACACTACAACCCTTCTACTAACACACAACAACCCTTCTACTAACACACTACAACCCTTCTACTAACACACTACAACCCTTCTACTAACACACTACAACCCTTCTACTAACACACTACAACCCTTCTACTAACACACTACAACCCTTCTACTAACACACTACAACCCTTCCACTAACACACTACAACCCTTCTACTAACACACAACAACCCTTCTACTAACACACTACAACCCTTCTACTAACACACTACAACACTTCTACTAACACACTACAACCCTTCTACTAACACACTACAACCCTTCTACTAACACACTACAACACTTCTTCTACTAACACACTACAACCCTTCTACTAACACACTACAACCCTTCTACTAACACACTACAACACTTCTACTAACACACTACAACCCTTCTACTAACACACTACAACCCTTCTACTAACACACTACAACCCTTCTACTAACACACTACAACACTTCTACTAACACACTACAACCCTTCTACTAACACACTACAACCCTTCTACTAACACACCACAACCCTTCTACTAACACACTACAACCCTTCTACTAACACACTACAACACTTCTACTAACACACTACAACCCTTCTACTAACACACTACAACCCTTCTACTAACACACTACAACACTTCTACTAACACACTACAACCCTTCTACTAACACACTACAACACTTCTACTAACACACTACAACCCTTCTACTAACACACTACAACCCTTCTACTAACACACTACAACCCTTCCATTAACACACTACAACCCTTCTACTAACACACTACAACCCTTCCACTAACACACTACAACCCTTCTATTAACACACTACAACCCTTCCACTAACACACTACAACCCTTCCATTAACACACTACAACCCTTCTACTAACACACTACAACCCTTCTACTAACACACTACAACCCTACTAACACACTACAACCCTTCTACTAACACACTACAACCCTTCTACTAACACACTACAACCCTTCTACTAACACACTACAACCCTTCTACTAACACACTACAACCCTTCTACTAACACACTACAACCCTTCTATTAACACACTACAACCCTTCCATTAACACACTACAACCCTTCTACTAACACACTACAACCCTTCTACTAACACACTACAACACTTCTACTAACACACTACAACCCTTCTACTAACACACTACAACCCTTCTACTAACACACTACAACCCTTCTACTAACACACTACAACACTTCTACTAACACACTACAACCCTTCTACTAACACACTACAACCCTTCTACTAACACACTACAACCCTTCTACTAACACACTACAACCCTTCTACTAACACACTACAACACTTCTACTAACACACTACAACCCTTCTACTAACACACTACAACCCTTCTACTAACACACTACAACCCTACTAACACACTACAACCCTTCTACTAACACACTACAACCCTTCTACTAACACACTACAACCCTTCTACTAACACACTACAACACTTCTACTAACACACTACAACCCTTCTACTAACACACTACAACCCTTCTACTAACACACTACAACCCTTCTACTAACACACTACAACACTTCTACTAACACACTACAACCCTTCTACTAACACACTACAACCCTTCTACTAACACACTACAACCCTTCTACTAACACACTACAACACTTCTACTAACACACTACAACCCTTCTACTAACACACTACAACCCTTCTACTAACACACTACAACCCCTCTACTAACACACTACAACCCTTCTACTAACACACTACAACCCTTCTACTAACACACTACAACCCTTCTACTAACACACTACAACCCTTCTACTAACACACTACAACCCTTCTACTAACACACTACAACCCTTCTACTAACACACTACAACCCTTCTACTAACACACTACAACCCTTCTATTAACACACTACAACCCTTCTACTAACACACTACAACCCTTCTACTAACACACTACAACACTTCTACTAACACACTACAACCCTTCTACTAACACACTACAACACTTCCATTAACACACTACAACCCTTCCATTAACACACTACAACCCTTCTACTAACACACTACAACCCTTCTACTAACACACTACAACCCTTCTACTAACACACTACAACCCTTCCACTAACACACTACAACCCTTCTATTAACACACTACAACCCTTCCACTAACACACTACAACCCTTCCATTAACACACTACAACCCTTCTACTAACACACTACAACCCTTCCATTAACACACTACAACCCTTCTACTAACACACTACAACCCTTCTACTAACACACTACAACCCTTCTACTAACACACTACAACCCTTCTACTAACACACTACAACCCTTCTACTAACACACTACAACCCTACTAACACACTACAACCCTTCTACTAACACACTACAACACTTCTACTAACACACTACAGCCCTTCTACTAACACACTACAACCCTTCTACTAACACACTACAACCCTTCTACTAACACACTACAACCCTTCTATTAACACACCACAACCCTTCTACTAACACACTACAACCCTTCCATTAACACACTACAACCCTTCTACTAACACACTACAACCCTTCCATTAACACACTACAACCCTTCCATTAACACACTACAACCCTTCTACTAACACACTACAACCCTTCTACTAACACACTACAACCCTTCCACTAACACACTACAACCCTTCTACTAACATACTACAACCCTTCTTCTAACACACTACAACCCTTCTATTAACACACTACAACCCTTCTACTAACATACTACAACCCTTCTTCTAACACACTACAACCCTTCTATTAACACACTACAACCCTTCTACTAACACACTACAACCCTTCTACTAACACACTACAACCCTTCTACTAACACACTACAACCCTTCTACTAACACACTACAACCCTTCTACTAACACACTACAACCCTACTAACACACTACAACCCTTCTACTAACACACTACAACACTTCTACTAACACACTACAGCCCTTCTACTAACACACTACAACCCTTCTACTAACACACTACAACCCTTCTACTAACACACTACAACCCTTCTATTAACACACCACAACCCTTCTACTAACACACTACAACCCTTCCATTAACACACTACAACCCTTCTACTAACACACTACAATCCTTCCATTAACACACTACAACCCTTCCATTAACACACTACAACCCTTCTACTAACACACTACAACCCTTCTACTAACACACTACAACCCTTCCACTAACACACTACAACCCTTCTACTAACATACTACAACCCTTCTTCTAACACACTACAACCCTTCTATTAACACACTACAACCCTTCTACTAACATACTACAACCCTTCTTCTAACACACTACAACCCTTCTATTAACACACTACAACCCTTCTACTAACACACTACAACCCTTCTACTAACACACTACAACCCTTCTACTAACACACTACAACCCTTCTACTAACACACTACAACCCTTCTACTAACACACTACAACCCTTCCATTAACACACTACAACCCTTCTACTAACACACTACAACCCTTCTACTAACACACTACAACCCTTCCACTAACACACTACAACCCTTCTACTAACATACTACAACCCTTCTTCTAACACACTACAACCCTTCTATTAACACACTACAACCCTTCCATTAACACACTACAACCCTTCTACTAACACACTACAACACTTCTACTAACACACTACAACCCTTCTACTAACACACTACAACCCTTCTACTAACACACTACAACACTTCTACTAACACACTACAACCCTTCTACTAACACACTACAACCCTTCTACTAACACACTACAACACTTCTACTAACACACTACAACCCTTCTACTAACACACTACAACACTTCTACTAACACACTACAACCCTTCTACTAACACACTACAACCCTTCTACTAACACACTACAACCCTTCTACTAACACACTACAACCCTTCTACTAACACACTACAACCCTACTAACACACTACAACCCTTCTACTAACACACTACAACCCTTCTACTAACACACTACAACCCTTCTACTAACACACTACAACCCTTCTACTAACACACTACAACCCTTCTACTAACACACTACAACCCTTCTATTAACACACTACAACCCTTCCATTAACACACTACAACCCTTCTACTAACACACTACAACCCTTCTACTAACACACTACAACACTTCTACTAACACACTACAACCCTTCTACTAACACACTACAACCCTTCTACTAACACACTACAACCCTTCTACTAACACACTACAACACTTCTACTAACACACTACAACCCTTCTACTAACACACTACAACCCTTCTACTAACACACTACAACCCTTCTACTAACACACTACAACCCTTCTACTAACACACTACAACACTTCTACTAACACACTACAACCCTTCTACTAACACACTACAACCCTTCTACTAACACACTACAACCCTACTAACACACTACAACCCTTCTACTAACACACTACAACCCTTCTACTAACACACTACAACCCTTCTACTAACACACTACAACACTTCTACTAACACACTACAACCCTTCTACTAACACACTACAACCCTTCTACTAACACACTACAACCCTTCTACTAACACACTACAACACTTCTACTAACACACTACAACCCTTCTACTAACACACTACAACCCTTCTACTAACACACTACAACCCTTCTACTAACACACTACAACACTTCTACTAACACACTACAACCCTTCTACTAACACACTACAACCCTCTACTAACACACTACAACCCTCTATAACAACACACTACAACCTCTTCTACTTACAACCCTTCTACTAACACACTGCACACTAACCTAACACACTACAACCCTTCTACTAACACACTACAACCCTTCTACTAACACACACTACAACCCTTCAACACACTACAACCCTTCTACTACTCTACTAACACACTACAACCCTTCTACTAACACACTACAACCCTTCTACTAACACACTACAACCCTCTACTAACACACTACAACCCTTCTCTACTAACACACTACAACCCTTCTACTAACACACTACAACCCTTCTACTAACACACTACAACCCTTCTACTAACACACTACAACCCTTCTACTAACACACTACCAACCCTTCTACTAACACACTACAACCCTTCTACTAACACACCACAACCCTCTACTAACACACTACAACCCTCTACTAACACACTACAACCCTTCTACTAACACACACTACAACCCTTCTACTAACACACTACAACCCTTCTACTTAACACACTACAACCCTTCTACTAACACACTACAACCCTCTACTAACACACTACAACCCTTCTACTAACACACTACAACCCTTCTACTAACACACTACAACACTCTACTAACACACTACAACCCTTCTACTAACACACACAAACCCTTCTACTAACACACTACAACCCTTCTACTAACACACTACAACCCTTCTACTAACACACTACAACCCTTCTACTAACACACTACACAACCCTTCTACTAACACACTACAACCCTTCTACTAACACACTACAACCCTTCTACTAACACACTACAACACTTCTACTAACACACTACAACCCTTCTACTAACACACTACAACCCTTCTACTAACACACTACAACCCTACTAACACACTACAACCCTTCTACTAACACACTACAACCCTTCTACTAACACACTACAACCCTTCTACTAACACACTACAATTCTACTAACACACTACTAACCCTACTCTACTAACACACTACAACCCTACAACCCTTCTACTAACACACTACAACCCTTCTACTAACACACTACAACCCTTCTACTAACACACTACAACCCTTCTACTAACACACTACAACCCTTCTACTAACACACTACAACCCTTCTACTAACACACTACAACCCTTCTACTAACACACTACAACCCTTCTACTAACACACCACAACCCTTCTACTAACACACTACAACCCTTCTACTAACACACTACAACCCTTCTACTAACACACTACAACCCTTCTACTAACACACTACAACCCTTCTACTAACACACTACAACCCTTCTACTAACACACTACAACCCTTCTACTAACACACTACAACCCTTCTACTAACACACTACAACCCTTCTACTAACACACTACAACCCTTCTACTAACACACTACAACCCTTCTACTAACACACTACAACCCTTCTACTAACACACTACAACCCTTCTACTAACACACTACAACCCTTCTACTAACACACTACAACCCTTCTATTAACACACACTACAACCCTTCTACTAACACACTACAACCCTTCTACTAACACACTACAACCCTTCTACTAACACACTACAACCCTTCCATTAACACACACTACAACCCTTCTACTAACACACTACAACCCTTCTACTAACACACTACAACCCTCTCTACTAACACACTACAACCCTTCTACTAACACACTACAACCCTTCTCTACTAACACACTACAACCCTTCTACTAACACACTACAACCCTTCTACTAACACACTACAACCCTTCTACTAACACACTACAACCCTTCTACTAACACACTACAACCCTTCACTAACACACTACAACCCTTCTACTAACACACTACAACCCTTCTACTAACACACTACAACACACTACTTCTACTAACACACTACAACCCTTCTACTAACACACTACAACCCTTCTACTAACACACTACACACTTCTAATAACACACTACAACCCTTCTACTAACACACTACAACCCTTCTACTAACACACTACAACCTTCTACTAACACACTACAACCCTTCTACTAACACACTACAACCCTTCTACTAACACACCACAACCCTTCTACTAACACACACCACAACCCTTCTACTAACACACTACAACCCTTCTACTAACACACTACAACCCTCTACTAACACACTACAACCCTTCTACTAACACACTACAACCCTTCTACTAACACACTACAACCCTTCTACTAACACACCACAACCCTTCTACTAACACACTACAACCCTTCTACTAACACACTACAACCCTTCTACTAACACACTACAACCCTTCTACTAACACACTACAACCCTTCTACTAACACACTACAACCCTTCTACTAACACACTACAACCCTTCTACTAACACACTACAACCCTCTTCTACTAACACACTACAACCCTTCTACTAACACACTACAACCCTTCTACTAACACACTACAACCCTTCTACTAACACACTACAACCCTCTACTAACACACTACAACCCTTCTACTAACACACTACAACCCTTCTACTAACACACTACAACCCTTCTACTAACACACTACAACCCTTCTACTAACACACTACAACCCTTCTACTAACACACTACAACCCTTCTACTAACACACTACAACCCTTCTACTAACACACTACAACACTTCTACTAACACACTACAACCCTTCTACTAACACACTACAACCCTTCTACTAACACACCACAACCCTTCTACTAACACACTACAACCCTTCTACTAACACACTACAACCCTTCTACTAACACACTACAACCCTACTAACACACTACAACCCTTCTACTAACACACTACAACCCTTCTACTAACACACTACAACCCTTCTACTAACACACTACAACCCTTCTACTAACACACTACAACCCTTCTACTAACACACCACAACCCTTCTACTAACACACTACAACCCTCTTCTACTAACACACTACAACCCTTCTACTAACACACTACAACCCTTCTACTAACACACTACAACCCTTCTACTAACACACTACAACCCTTCTACTAACACACTACAACACTCTACTAACACACTACAACCCTTCTACTAACACACTACAACCCTTCTACTAACACACTACAACCCTACTAACACACTACAACCCTTCTACTAACACACAACAACCCTTCTACTAACACACTACAACCCTTCTACTAACACACTACAACCCTTCTACTAACACACTACAACCCTTCTACTAACACACTACAACCCTTCTACTAACACACTACAACCCTTCTACTAACACACTACAACCCTTCTACTAACACACTACAACACTTCTACTAACACACTACAACCCTTCTACTAACACACCACAACCCTTCTACTAACACACTACAACCCTACTAACACACTACAACCCTTCTACTAACACACTACAACCCTTCTACTAACACACTACAACCCTTCTACTAACACACTACAACCCTTCTACTAACACACTACAACCCTTCTACTAACACACTACAACCCTTCCATACTAACACACTACAACCCTTCTACTAACACACTACAACCCTTCTCTACTAACACACTACAACCCTTCTACTAACACACTACAACCCTTCTACTAACACACTACAACCCTCTCTACTAACACACTACAACCCTCTCTACTAACACACTACAACCCTTCTACTAACACACTACAACCCTTCTACTAACACACTACAACCCTTCTATTAACACACTACAACCCTTCCATTAACACACTACAACCCTTCTACTAACACACTACACAAC
>CM059819.1:88255690-88498190 GCA_030435695.1 Brachymystax lenok tsinlingensis
CAGGGTTAGGGTCAAGGTTGATACGACTCTCTCTGGGCTGGAGGACACAGACAAGACACAGGGTTAGGGTCAAGGTTGATACGACTCCCTCTCTGGGCTGGAGGACACAGACAAGACACAGGGTTAGGGTCAAGGTTGATACGACTCCCCTCTCTGGGCTGGAGGACACAGACAAGACACAGGGTTAGGGTCAAGGTTGATACGACTCCCTCTCTGGGCTGGAGGACACAGACAAGACACAGGGTTAGGGTCAAGGTTGATACGACTCCCTCTCTGGGCTGGAGGACACAGACAAGACACAGGGTTAGGGTCAAGGTTGATACGACTCCCCTCTCTGGGCTGGAGGACACAGACAAGACACAGGGTTAGGGTCAAGGTTGATACGACTCCCTCTCTGGGCTGGAGGACACAGACAAGACACAGGGTTAGGGTCAAGGTTGATACGACTCCCTCTCTGGGCTGGAGGACACAGACAAGACACAGGGTTAGGGTCAAGGTTGATACGACTCTCTCTCTGGGCTGGAGGACACAGACAAGACACAGGGTTAGGGTCAAGGTTGATACGACTCCCCTCTCTGGGCTGGAGGACACAGACAAGACACAGGGTTAGGGTCAAGGTTGATACGACTCCCTCTCTGGGCTGGAGGACACAGACAAGACACAGGGTTAGGGTCAAGGTTGATACGACTCTCTCTGGGCTGGAGGACACAGACAAGACACAGGGTTAGGGTCAAGGTTGATACGACTCCCTCTCTGGGCTGGAGGACACAGACAAGACACAGGGTTAGGGTCAAGGTTGATACGACTCCCTCTCTGGGCTGGAGGACACAGACAAGACACAGGGTTAGGGTCAAGGTTGATACGACTCTCTCTGGGCTGGAGGACACAGACAAGACACAGGGTTAGGGTCAAGGTTGATACGACTCCCTCTCTGGGCTGGAGGACACAGACAAGACACAGGGTTAGGGTCAAGGTTGATACGACTCCCTCTCTGGGCTGGAGGACACAGACAAGACACAGGGTTAGGGTCAAGGTTGATACGACTCCCTCTCTGGGCTGGAGGACACAGACAAGACACAGGGTTAGGGTCAAGGTTGATACGACTCCCTCTCTGGGCTGGAGGACACAGACAAGACACAGGGTTAGGGTCAAGGTTGATACGACTCCCTCTCTGGGCTGGAGGACACAGACAAGACACAGGGTTAGGGTCAAGGTTGATACGACTCCCTCTCTGGGCTGGAGGACACAGACAAGACACAGGGTTAGGGTCAAGGTTGATACGACTCCCCTCTCTGGGCTGGAGGACACAGACAAGACACAGGGTTAGGGTCAAGGTTGATACGACTCCCTCTCTGGGCTGGAGGACACAGACAAGACACAGGGTTAGGGTCAAGGTTGATACGACTCCCTCTCTGGGCTGGAGGACACAGACAAGACACAGGGTTAGGGTCAAGGTTGATCTGACTCCCTCTCTGGGCTGGAGGACACAGACAAGACACAGGGTTAGGGTCAAGGTTGATACGACTCCCTCTCTGGGCTGGAGGACACAGACAAGACACAGGGTTAGGGTCAAGGTTGATCGACTCCCCTCTCTGGGCTGGAGGACACAGACAAGACACAGGGTTAGGGTCAAGGTTGATCTGACTCCCCTCTCTGGGCTGGAGGACACAGACAAGACACAGGGTTAGGGTCAAGGTTGATACGACTCCCTCTCTGGGCTGGAGGACACAGACAAGACACAGGGTTAGGGTCAAGGTTGATCTGACTCCCCTCTCTGGGCTGGAGGACACAGACAAGACACAGGGTTAGGGTCAAGGTTGATACGACTCCTCTCTGGGCTGGAGGACACAGACAAGACACAGGGTTAGGGTCAAGGTTGATACGACTCCCTCTCTGGGCTGGAGGACACAGACAAGACACTTAGGGTCAAGGTTGATACGACTCCTCTCTGGGCTGGAGGACACAGACAAGACACAGGGTTAGGGTCAAGGTTGATCGACTCCCCTCTCTGGGCTGGAGGACACAGACAAGACACAGGGTTAGGGTCAAGGTTGATACGACTCCCCTCTCTGGGCTGGAGGACACAGACAAGACACAGGGTTAGGGTCAAGGTTGATACGACTCCCTCTCTGGGCTGGAGGACACAGACAAGACACAGGGTTAGGGTCAAGGTTGATACGACTCCCCTCTCTGGGCTGGAGGACACAGACAAGACACAGGGTTAGGGTCAAGGTTGATACGACTCCCCTCTCTGGGCTGGAGGACACAGACACCATTCAAACCAATGACGGATCAGACACCATTCAAACCAATGAGGGGTTCAGACACCATTCAAACCAATGAGGGTTCAGACACCATTCAAACCAATGAGGGGATCAGACACCATTCAAACCAATGAGGGTTCAGACACCATTCAAACCAATGAGGGTTCAGACACCATTCAAACCAATGAGGGGATCAGACACCATTCAAACCAATGAGGGTTCAGACACCATTCAAACCAATGAGGGTTCAGACACCATTCAAACCAATGAGGGTTCAGACACCATTCAAACCAATGAGGGATCAGACACCATTCAAACCAATGAAGGATCAGACACCAATCTAACCAATGAGGGATCAGACACCATTCAAACCAATGACGGTTCGGAACTTTAAAGACAATTATCTCAGAAACATATTTTTTTCAGGTACAACCTTACAGTGCAAAGCTCTCGATATCACAAGAACACAAGGAAGTGGTTTAGATAGTGGAATTCAGTCTTTTCCGGTCTCCACGTTTCATGTTTCTATTTCAAGTGGATTATTGTTTTATGATTACCAAGTTAGATAGTAGTTAGATCAATGTGCTGCTGGAGACGTAGGGAGTGTTTTATTTTAGATTTTACACATTAGATAGTATAAGCCAAACAAAAAGCGCAACGTTTGCTAAGATAAACAAACTCTACGCACAGGGAAAGACTTAACAATTTCCACAGAAAATTGTACTTGAAGAACAATGCAAATGCAGTGTGGTAACAGAATGACGGAACAGGGGTGAGTACCGTGGAATTACGGTAGAGATGTGTTGGAATATACCACACCAAGTTCACACCATTAGCTACAATGACAGGTCGGTGTACACTGAGTGGACAAAACATTAGGAACGACTGAACCTTTCCATGACATAGACTGACCAGGTGAATCCAGGTGAAAGCTATGATCCCTTATTGAGACAATTGAGACATGGATTGTGTATGTGTGCCATTCAGAGGGTGAATGGGCAAGACAAAATATTGAAGTGCCTTTGAACTGGGTATGGGTAGTAGGTGCCCAGGCGCACCGGTTTGAGTGTGTCAAGAACTGCAACGCTGCAGGGGTTTTCCACGCTCAACAGTTTCTCGTGTTTATCAAGAATTGGCCACCACCCAAAGGACACTCAGCCAACTTGACACAACTGTGGGAAGCATTGGAGTCAACATGGGCCAGCATCCCTGTGGAACGCTTTCGACACCTCGTAGAGTCCCACGTCCCGACGAATTGAGGCTGTTCAGAGGGCAAATGGGGGGCGATTGCAACTCAATACTAGGAAGATGTTCTTAATGTTCACCATGTAACAATCAGTGTGACTGGCAGAACGGGTGTTGTATGTAGAGGATGATATCTCAGATAGGGCGGAGTGAGGCCTAAGAGGGTTTTATAAATAAGCATCAACCAGTGGGTCTTGCGACGGCTATACAGAGATGACCAGTTTACAGAGGAGTATAGAGTGCAGTGATGTGTCCTATAAGGAGCATTGGTGGCAAATCTGATGTCCGAATGGTAAAGAACATCTAGCCGCTCGAGAGCACCCTTACCTGCCGATCTATACATTACGTCTCCGTAATCTAGCATGGGTAGGATGGTCATCTGAATCAGGGATAGTTTGGCAGCTGGGGTGAAAGAGGAGCGATTACGATAGAGGAAACCAAGCATAGATTTAACATTAGCCTGATGCTTTGATATGTGCTGAGAGAAGGACAGTGTACCGTCTAGCCATACTAGAGACTAGAGAAAGTGGAGGTGTTCGGAACAAGGTTAAGAGCAGAGAAAGTGGAGGTGTTCGGAACAAGGTTAAGAGCAGAGAAAGTGGAGGTGTTCGGAACAAGGTTAAGAGCAGAGAAAGTGGAGGTGTTCGGAACAAGGTTAAGAGCAGAGAAAGTGGAGGTGTTCGGAACAAGGTTAAGAGCAGAGAAAGTGGAGGTGTTCGGAACAAGGTTAAGGGCAGAGAAAGTGGAGGTGTTCGGAACAAGGTTAAGGGCAGAGAAAGTGGAGGTGTTCGGAACAAGGTCAAGGGCAGAGAAAGTGGAGGTGTTCAGAACAAGGTTAAGGGCAGAGAAAGTGGAGGTGTTCGGAACAAGGTTAAGGGCAGAGAAAGTGGAGGTGTTCGGAACAAGGTTAAGGGCAGAGAAAGTGGAGGTGTTCGGAACAAGGTCAAGGGCAGAGAAAGTGGAGGTGTTCGGAACAAGGTTAAGGGCAGAGAAAGTGGAGGTGTTCGGAACAAGGTTAAGGGCAGAGAAAGTGGAGGTGTTAGGAACAAGGTCAAGGGCAGAGAAAGTGGAGGTGTTCGGAACAAGGTCAAGGGCAGAGAAAGTGGAGGTGTTCGGAACAAGGTTAAGGGCAGAGAAAGTGGAGGTGTTCGGAACAAGGTTAAGGGCAGAGAAAGTGGAGGTGTTCGGAACAAGGTCAAGGGCAGAGAAAGTGGAGGTGTTCGGAACAAGGTTAAGGGCAGAGAAAGTGGAGGTGTTCGAACAAGGTTAAGGGCAGAGAAAGTGGAGGTGTTCGGAACAAGGTTAAGGGCAGAGAAAGTGGAGGTGTTCGGAACAAGGTTAAGGGCAGAGAAAGTGGAGGTGTTCGGAACAAGGTTAAGAGCAGAGAAAGTGGAGGTGTTCGGAACAAGGTTAAGGGCAGAGAAAGTGGAGGTGTTCGGAACAAGGTTAAGAGCAGAGAAAGTGGAGGTGTTCGGAACAAGGTTAAGGGCAGAGAAAGTGGAGGTGTTCGGAACAAGGTTAAGAGCAGAGAAAGTGGAGGTGTTCGGAACAAGGTTAAGAGCAGAGAAAGCTTGTTAGACACTAAGAAAGCGTGAAGCCTGTTGTAGATTCACTTTTACTGTTCCCATTTCTGTTAACGGTTTTGCTCTGAGAAACACAAAGAACAGTCTAGTATAGTTTATTAAAGAGAAGAACCCTGAGTGTGTGAGTAGTGAGTAAGACACACACAGACACTATGAGAGTGTGAGTATTACCAAGCCCCTGTCCTGTCCTGTCTGAAGACGTTGTGTGTTGTGAGTGATGACAGACAGGTAGGGAACTGCCTGAGGACAGTGAGTCAGTCAAGGACACACTTGTCTGGGCTAGTCCTTTCCTCTCCCAACCAAACCCGTATCCAACGGCTAGTCCTCTCCTCTGCCAACCCTAACCCTAACCCTTATCCAATGGCTAGTTCTCTCCTCTCCTCTCCTCTCTCAACCCTAACCCTTATCCAACGGCTAGTCCTGTCCTCTCCCAACCTTAACACAACGGCTAGTCCTCTCCTCTCCTCTCCCAACCCTAACCCTTATCCAACAGCTAGTCTTCTCCTCTACTAACCTAACCCTTATCCAACGGCTAGTCTTCCCCTCTCCCAACCCTAACCCTTATCCAACGGCTAGTCCTCTCCTCTCCCAACCCTAACCCAACGGCTAGTCCTCTCCTCTCCCAACCCTAACCCAACGGTTAGTCCTCTCCTAGGCCTGGTTTTTAGACCAGCGGTGGAAGAGCCTGACACCGACTACAGCCATTAGTCACGAATGGTGTTAAGCTAACAGTGAGAGAGAGACAGAACAACTCACCCCCGACGAAATCTCTTCAGCCCGAAACGAAGCAACAACGAGGAGGACAAGGAGTGTGCGACTTTCTTAATCATTTGTAGAGACACAAGACCAAAACAACAGACCGTCTGACTGGGTGGAGCCGCAGTGCATCGCATAGCTGACATTCAACACGGCCCTCCGACATGTCACAGTCAGTCACATCTCTGTGAGTTCCCACGCTGCATTGCTTGTCCTTTTCCACGCTTCCCAACTCCACGCTTCCCAACTCAGACAGTCTTATAGAACACAAGAGAGTTCTGGAACGAACCAGAAACACTATTATCTGCTATACAGGGCATTCAGGTGTAGTACCCTCCCCACATGAAAATATACTAGAGTGTGCACTAGGGTTGGAATATTATAGTATTTACCGTAGTAGTTTTTGCAGACTTTACTGTAGTATTTACAGTAGTTTACTGTATTTACAGTGAACTATAGTATAAACTATAGTATAAATACTGTGTATATACTGTTGTATATACTGTAGAGTTTACTGCAGTGTTTTTGCGTACATTACTGTAGTATTCACTATAGTGTTTTTGTTTTATTTATCTTTGACGTAGAAGTGGAGGCTTTCACCTTCAGGAAACCCACTGGAGAAATACAAAAAAAAGTTTGTTTTCCATAACCTGTAGGTAGGTAGGTCTGGGGTCTGAACAGACAGTACAGGTTTTCCAGAACCTGTAGGTAGGTAGGTCTGGGGTCTGAACAGACAGTACAGGTTTTCCATAACCTGTAGGTAGGTAGGTCTGGGGTCTGAACAGACAGTACAGGTTTTCCATAACCTGTAGGTAGGTAGGTCTGGGGTCTGAACAGACAGTACAGGTTTTCCAGAACCTGTAGGTAGGTAGGTAGGTCTGGGGTCTGAACAGACAGTACAGGTTTTCTATAACCTGTAGGTAGGTAGGTCTGGGGTCTGAACAGACAGTACAGGTTTTCCAGAACCTGTAGGTAGGTAGGTAGGTCTGGGGTCTGAACAGACAGTACAGGTTTTCTATAACCTGTACGGAACACAATGTATGGTCTATACTTGGCATGTAGGTTCCTCAATTTATATATGGGGAAGGGGAATGGGCAGGGTGTATGCAAATTAAATACTGTTTTATTTACTTTAGTATTTACTATAGTTACAAAAAATGTAGTGTTTTTGGAGATATTTTTGTAGTATTTACTACACTGTTTCTCTGTTGATAATACTGTAGTATTTACTATAGTACTCTACAGTATACTACAACATTCTATACTAAGTACTGCACATGATCGAGGGATGCTATAGTGTGTAGTACAGTATTCAACAGTATACTACACTATACTACAGAAGTATATAGTAAGTACTCTTGCTATAGAATTGTAATAACTGCATGTTGAATCATCCAACACATGAATATTGGGTTCAGCATCTGTAGGAGCTTTACAGTAGAAACCATAACAGTAGATTGAGTTAACAGTAGTCAGAGTTAACAGTAGGTTGAGTTAACAGTAGTCAGAGTTAACAGTAGGTTGAGTTAACAGTAGTCAGAGTTAACAGTAGTCAGAGTTAACAGTAGTCAGAGTTAACAGCAGTCAGAGTTAACAGTAGTCAGAGCTAACAGTAGTCAGAGTTAACAGTAGTCAGAGTTAACAGTAGTCAGAGTTAACAGTAGTCAGAGTTAACAGTAGTTAGAGTTAACAGTAGTCAGAGTTAACAGTAGTCAGAGTTAACAGTAGTCAGAGTTAACAGTAGTCAGAGTTAACAGCAGTCAGAGTTAACAGTAGTTAGAGTTAACAGTAGTCAGAGTTAACAGTAGTCAGAGTTAACAGCAGTCAGAGTTAACAGCAGTCAGAGTTAACAGTAGTCAGAGTTAACAGTAGTCAGAGTTAACAGTAGTCAGAGTTAACAGTAGTCAGAGTTAACAGTAGTCAGAGTTAACAGTAGTCAGAGTTAACAGTAGTCAGAGTTAACAGTAGTCAGAGTTAACAGTAGTCAGAGTTAACAGTAGTCAGAGTTAACAGTAGTCAGAGTTAACAGTAGTTAGAGTTAACAGTAGTCAGAGTTAACAGTAGTCAGAGTTAACAGTAGTCAGAGTTAACAGTAGTCAGAGTTAACAGTAGTCAGAGTTAACAGCAGTCAGAGTTAACAGTAGTTAGAGTTAACAGTAGTCAGAGTTAACAGTAGTCAGAGTTAACAGTAGTCAGAGTTAACAGCAGTCAGAGTTAACAGCAGTCAGAGTTAACAGTAGTCAGAGTTAACAGTAGTCAGAGTTAACAGTAGTTAGAGTTAACAGTAGTCAGAGTTAACAGTAGTCAGAGTTAACAGTAGTCAGAGTTAACAGTAGTCAGAGTTAACAGTAGCGTGTGGTTGTGTGTATTTGCTCAGCATCGATCCACTTTGTCTGTGGTTCTGTGGTGAGGTTAGTCACTGTGGATGACTCATGGGAGTACATGGGAGAGTTTGTTGGCAGGATTACAGTATTTCCGAAGAAAAGCTAACTAAACACGTAGCTAATGTCATCCCCATTCAGAAGGAAGATGTCTCACATCATTCATTACTACTGTTGGGTCTCCTCAGATTGGTTGTCATTGATGTCTGGAAGTGACCCATCCATACTATATACAGGGTCAGGTTAATACCATACTATATACAGGGTCAGTTAATACCATACTATATACAGGGTCAGGTTAATACCATACTATATACAGGGTCAGTTAATACCATACTATATACAGGGTCAGGTTAATACCATACTATATACAGGGTCAGTTAATACCATACTATATACAGGGTCAGGTTAATACCATACTATATACAGGGTCAGGTTAATACCATACTATATACAGGGTCAGGTTAATACCATACTATATACAGGGTCAGTTAATACCATACTATATACAGGGTCAGTTAATACCATACTATATACAGGGTCAGTTAATACCATACTATATACAGGGTCAGTTCAATACCATACTATATACAGGGTCAGTTAATACCATACTATATACAGGGTCAGTTCATACCATACTATATACAGGGTCAGTTAATACCATACTATATACAGGGTCAGTAAATACCATACTATATACAGGGTCAGTTAATACCATACTATATACAGGGTCAGTTAATACCATACTATATACAGGGTCAGTTAATACCATACTATATACAGGGTCAGTAAATGCCATACTATATACAGGGTCAGATAATACCATACTATATACAGGGTCAGTTAATACCATACTATATACAGGGTCAGGTTAATACCATACTATATACAGGGTCAGGTTAATACTATACTATATACAGGGTCAGATAATACCATACTATATACAGGGTCAGTTAATACCATACTATATACAGGGTCAGTAAATGCCATACTATATACAGGGTCAGATAATACCATACTATATACAGGGTCAGTTAATACCATACTATATACAGGGTCAGGTTAATACCATACTATATACAGGGTCAGGTTAATACCATACTATGTACAGGGTCAGGTTAATACCAAACTATATACAGGGTCAGTTAATACCATACTATATACAGGGTCAGGTTAATACCATACTATATACAGGCTCAGTTAATACCATACTATATACAGGGTCAGGTTAATACCATACTATATACAGGGTCAGTTAATACCATACTATATACAGGGTCAGTTAATACCATACTATATACAGGGTCAGGTTAATACCATACTATATACAGGGTCAGATAATACCATACTATATACAGGGTCAGTTAATACCATACTATATACAGGGTCAGGTTAATACCATACTATATACAGGGTCAGTTAATACCATACTATATACAGGGTCAGATAATACCATACTATATACAGGGTCAGGTTAATACCATACTATATACAGGGTCAGGTTAATACCATACTATATACAGGGTCAGTTAATACCATACTATATACAGGGTCAGGTTAAAACCATAATATATACAGGGTCAGGTTAATACCATACTATATACAGGGTCAGGTTAATACCATACTATATACAGGGTCAGGTTAATACCAAACTATATACAGGGTCAGGTCAATACCATACTATATACAGGGTCAGTTAATACCATACTATATACAGGGTCAGTTAATACCATACTATATACAGGGTCAGATAATACCATACTATATACAGGGTCAGTTAAGACCATATTAACAATGTGCAGGGATACTGGAGTGATGGAGGTAGATATGTATAGGGGTAAGGTGACTATATACAGGGTCAGTTCAATACCATAGTAACAATGTGCAGGTCAGTTCCAGTACCATATTAACAATGTACAGGGATACTGGAGTGATTGAGGTAGATATGTATAGGGGTAATCATATTATATACAGGGTTAATACCTTAGTAACAATGTGCAGGGATAGTGGAGTGATGGAGGTAGATATGTATAGGGGTAAGGTGACAGGGATACTGTAGGAGTAGATATGTATAGGGGTAAGGTGACAGGGATACTGTAGGGGTAGATATGTATAGGGGTAAGGTGACAGGGATACTGTAGGGGTATATATGTATAGGGGTAAGGTGACAGGGATACTGTAGGGGTATATACAGTGAGGGAAAAAAGTATTTGATCCCCTGCTGATTTTGTGCGTTTGCCCACTGACAAAGAAATGATCAGTCTATAATTTTAATGGTAGGTTTATTTGAACCGTGAGAGACAGAATAACAACAACAAAAAAATCCAGAAAAACACATGTGAAAAATGTTATAAATGGAATTGCATTTTAATGAGAGAAATAAGTATTTGACCCCTCTGCAAAACATGACTTAGTACTTGGTGGCAAAACCCTTGTTGGCAATCACAGAGGTCAGACGTTTCTTGTAGTTGGCCACCAGGTTTGCACACATCTCAGGAGGGATTTTGTCCCACTCCTCTTTGCAGGTCTTCTCCAAGTCATTAAGGTTTGGAGGCTGAGGTTTGGCAACTCGAACCTTCATCTCCCTCCACAGATTTTCTATGGGATTAAGGTCTGGAGACTGGCTAGGCCACTCCAGGACCTTAATGTGCTTCTTCTTGAGCCACTCCTTTGTTGCCTTGACCGTGTGTTTTGGGTCATTGTCATGCTGGAATACCCATCCACGACCCATTTTCAATGCCCTGGCTGAGGGAAGGAGGTTCTCACCCAAAATTTGACGGTACATGGCCCCGTCCACCGTCCCTTTGATGCGGTGAAGTTGTCCTGTCCCCTTAGCAGAAAAACTGCCCCAAAGCATAATGTTTCCACCTCCATGTTTGACGGTGGGGATGGTGTTCTTGGGGTCATAGGCAGCATTCCTTCTCCTCCAAACACGGCGAGTTGAGTTGATGCCAAAGAGCTCCATTTTGGTCTCATCTGACCACAACACTTTCACCCAGTTGTCCTCTGAATCATTCAGATGTTCATTGGCAAACTTCAGACGGGCATGTATATGTGCTTTCTTGAGCAGGGGGACCTTGCAGCGCTGCAGGATTTCAGTCCTTCGCGGCGTAGTGTGTTACCAATTGTTTTCTTGGTGACTATGGTCCCAGCTGCCTTGAGATCATTGACAAGATCCTCCCGTGTAGTTCTGGGCTGATTCCTCACCGTTCCCATGATCATTGCAACTCCACGAGGTGAGATCTTGCATGGAGCCCCAGGCCGAGGGAGATTGACAGTTCTTTTGTGTTTCTTCCATTTGCGAATAATCGCACCAACTGTTGTCACCTTCTCACCAAGCTGCTTGGCGATGGTCTTGTAGCCCATTCCAGCCTTGTGTAGGTCTACAATCTTGTCTCTGACATCCTTGGAGAGCTCTTTGGTCTTGGCCATGGTGGAGAGTTTGGAATCTGATTGATTGATTGCTTCTGTGGACAGGTGTCTTTTATACAGGTAACAAGGTGAGATTAGGAGCATTCCCTTTAAGAGTGTGCTCCTAATCTCAGCTCGTTACCTGTATAAAAGACACCTGGGAGCCAGAAATCTTTCTGATTGAGAGGGGGTCAAATACTTATTTCCCTCATTAAAATGCAAATCAATTTATAACATTTTTTCACATGCATTTTTCTGGATGTTTGTGTTGTTATTCTGTCTCTCACTGTTCAAATAAACCTACCATTAAAATTATAGACTGATCATTTCTTTGTCAGTGGGCAAACGTACAAAATCAGCAGGGGATCAAATACTTTTTTTCCCTCACTGTATCTAGGTGGATGAGGACAGTGTGGAAAGCAATTGAGATTGCGTCATCTATTGATCTGTTGGGGCACTATGTAAATTGGAGTGGGTCTAGAGTGGCTGGGATGATGGAGTTAACGTGTGCCATAACCAGCCTCTCAAAGCACTTCATGATTACAGAAGTGAGCGCTACAGGGCGGTAGTCATTGTGGCATGAAGCCTCAGATTTCTTAGGAACAGGAATGATTGTGGTCATCCTAAAATGTGGGGGTTACAGACTGGAACAAGGAGAGGTTGAAAATTACAGTGAATATGCCTGCCAGATGTTCTTCGCATGCTCTGAGAAAGCGCCCTACCGCGGCCTTGCGGGTGTTGAACTGATTAAAGACCTTTCTCACGTCGGCCTCAAGAGAGTGAGATCACCCAGTCTTCTGGGTCGGTGACGGCCCTCACACCCAGCACGAAGTTGTTGCTGTCAAAGAGTGCATAAAATGCATTTAGTTCGTCTGGTAGAGAGGCATCGTTGGGCAGGTCACGGCTGGGTCTTTCCTCTGTAATTCGTAATGGACTGTAGCCCCTGCCACATGCGGCGGGCGTCAGAGCCTGTGTAATATGACGCCACATTATTCCTATATTGTCATTTTGCTTGTTTGATGACTCTGCAGAGGTTACAGCGGGACTTATTGTACGTGCTGCCCTCGGCCGTAGCCTCCAGGGTTGTCTACGATAGCTCTGTCCTTTACTTTAGCACCAACCTCTGTGTTACTCCGGGGCTTTTGTTTGGTGAAGCAGCGAACCCTCACTGAGGGGGACAACGTCACTGATACATTTTCAAATGAAGCCGGTGACGGAGGTGGTTACCTCGTCAATGTTATTGGTCTCGAAACATATTCCAATCAGCAAAGCAGTCCTGTAGCATACCCTCTGATTCTGGTGACCATTTCTCAACGGAGCTAGTCACGGGTACTTCCTGTTTGGGTTTCTGCTTGTAAACAGGAAGCGGACGAGGGAGGGCTTTGTATGCTTGCTTGTGGGTAGAATAACAGTGGTCTTTATTGTCCCTAGTGGCGTTGGAGACGTGTTGATGGAAATTGGGCATCACGTGTCTTAGTGACGTGGAATTAAAATAGCCGACAACCAGCCCTATTTGGTAAAAGACCAAGTCCATATTATGGCAAAAAACAGCTCGAATAAGCAAAGAGAAACGACAGTCCATCATTACTTTAAGACATGAAGGTCAGTCAATACAGAAAAGTGCAGTCGAAAAAACCATCAAGCGCTATGATGAAACTGGCTCATGAGGACCATCACAGGAAGGCAAGACCCAGAGTTACCTCTGCTGCAGAGGATAAGTTCATTGGAGTTACCAGCCTCAGAAATTGCAGCCCAAATAAATGCTTCACAGAGTTCAAGTAACAGACACATCTCAACATCAACTGTTCAGAGGAGACTGTGTGAATCAGGCCTTCACGGTCGAAATGCTTCAAATAAACCACTACTAAAAGGACACCAATAAGAAGAAGAGACTTGCTTGGGCCAAGAAACACGAGCAATGGACATTAGACAGGTGGAAATATGTCCTTTGGTCTGATGAGCCCGAATTAGAAATGTTTGGTTTCTTTGCGAGATGCAGAGTAGGTGAACGGATGATCTCCGCATGTGTGATGGTGTGGGGGTGCTTTAACCAGCATGGCTACCACAGCATTCTGCAGCGATACGCCATCCCGTCTGGTTTGCGTTTAGGGGGACTACCATTTGTTTTTCAACAGGACAATGACCCAAAACACCTCCAGGCTGTGTAAGGGCTATTTGGCAAAGAAGGATAGAGATGGAGTGCTGCATCAGATGACCTGGCCTCCACAATCACCCCGACCTCAAACCCAATTGAGATGGGTTTTGGGGTTAGTTCCATCAGAACCATATGGACACGGCCACACAGCTCAAACTACAGATACTTCTCGAAGAGCACCGACCGCTTTCTTTATGTTTTAAGTCTGATGTGAGGCAGAGTACAGGATGTTATATAGGGAGACTTGTCATTTTGTTTTGTGCCTTTGAGCACAGACCAAGTTACAAAGGCGTACAGATAGTATTCAGTTAAAATGGGCTGAATTCATTCCTTTACTCTTGTGTGTATAAGGTAGTTGTTGTGAAATTGTTAGATTACTTGTTAGATACTACTGCATGGTCGGAACTAGAAGCACAAGCATTTCGCTACACTCGCATTAACATCTGCTAACCATGTGTATGTGACAAATAAATTTGATTTGACTCGAGGCTGTAATAGCTGCCAAAGGTGCTTCAATAAAGTACTGAGTAAAGGGTCTGAATACTTATGTAAATGTGATATTTCAGTTTTTTATTTTTAATATATTAATACATTTTTTGCTTTGTCATTATGGGGTATTGTGATGTCATTATGGGGTATTGTGATGTCATTATGGGGTATTGTGATGTCATTATGGGGTTTTGTGATGTCATTATGGGGTATTTTAATGTCATTATGGGGTATTGTGATGTCATTATGGGGTTTTGTGATGTCATTATGGGGTATTGCGATGTCATTATGGGGTTTTGTGATGTCATTATGGGGTATTGTGATGTCATTATGGGGTATTGTGATGTCATTATGGGGTATTGTGATGTCATTATGGGGTATTGTGATGTCATTATGGGGTATTGCGATGTCATTATGGGGTTTTGTGATGTCATTATGGGGTATTGAGATGTCATTATGGGGTATTGGGATGTCATTATGGGGTATTGTGATGTCATTATGGGGTATTGTGATGTCATTATGGGGTATTGTGTGTAGAATGATGAGGGGAAAAAACTATTTAATCTATTGTAGATTGAGGCTGTAACGTAACAACATGTGGGAAAGGTCAAGGGGTCTGAATACTTTCTGAAGGCGCTGTAGGGGTCAAATACTATTCCAATGGTTCCATTGTAACAAGTAGACTAAATCAAGCAGCTCAAGGTATCACTGCTGAGTGGCTCTGTCTGTCTTACCTGACTGGAGGTATCACTGCTGAGTGGCTCTGTCTGTCTTACCTGACTGGAGGTATCACTGCTGAGTGACTCTGTCTGTCTTACCTGACTGGAGGTATCACTGCTGAGTGGCTCTGTCTGTCTTACCTGACTGGAGGTATCACTGCTGAGTGGCTCTGTCTGTCTTACCTGACTGGAGGTATCACTGCTGAGTGTCTCTGTCTGTCTTACCTGACTGGAGGTATCACTGCTGAGTGGCTGTCTGTCTTACCTGACTGGAGGTATCACTGCTGAGTGTCTCTGTCTGTCTTACCTGACTGGAGGTATCACTGCTGAGTGGCTCTGTCTGTCTTACCTGACTGGAGGTATCACTGCTGAGTGGCTCTGTCTGTCTTACCTGACTGGAGGTATCACTGCTGAGTGACTCAGTCTTGTGTTCTGACAGCCCCCTGTGGGAGCGGTTTGGCAGGGTGGCGGTCCCTCCACTGTTCTGCAGGTGACGGGAGATCGCTAGAGGGGGCAGGACAGTCATGGGCCCCTCATCCTTCCTTCCTGGTCTCCCCTCAGGGGGCGTGACCTCCATCTCCATGGATACCGTGGATCCGCTGTAGCCGTGGTAACCATTCTCCAGCGTCTCCCTGCCGCCATCGTCACAGCTATCGTCCTTACCGTCTGCACTATCACGATTGAACGACGACCGGGAGATGACGCCGAATTTTCGCAAACGTTTGCCATCGCCGTTCTGCGTTGTCAGGCTACTGGGAGGCTCGGAGGAGACGCCGCTCAAGTCGTCCAGGGAGTGGGCGGAGTCACCACTGTTGGAAACTTTGCTGTTTCCATTGCATGGAGGGAGAGGGGCTTTGCGCTTGATCCTCCGGAGCATGATCAGGTAGATGCAGCCTCCATTCCAGCACTGGTCAGCCAGGTAACTGTAGAGAAGAGGAGAGGAGATGGAGGAGAGGAGAAGGAGGATAGGAGAAGGAGAGGAGGAGATGGAGGAGAGGAGATGTAGGGAGGAGGAGGAGAGGAGATGTAGGGAGGAGAAGGAGAGGAGATGGAGGAGAGGAGAAGGAGAGGAGATGGAGGAGAGGAGATGTAGGAGAGGAGATGGAGGAGAGGAGAAGGAGAGGAGATGGAGGAGAGGAGATGGAGGAGAGGAGAGGAGAAGGAGAGGAGATGGAGGAGAGGAGATGTAGGGAGGAGAAGGAGAGGAGATGGAGGAGAGGAGAAGGAGAGGAGATGTCAGAATAATGGAGAAGCATATTAACAGTGTAAATCATCCTGTACCCTTCCAGCTGTCTTGATGCAGCTCTGATATCTCTGAGCGCACATCATTTCAGTTTCCGAGCCATTTCAGTGACATAACGAATGTCATTATCATCTGAGTGGAACACAATAAACCAGTGGTCACCAACCGGCGGATCAAGGCCTTCCTAGTCGATTACCAAACATTTCTGTAGAAAAGCCAATGATAAAGGCTTGTGCTCAAGCCCTGTTTGGCGGTAGGTGTACTTGATTCAGAAGCCCTGTTTGGCGGTAGGTGTACTTGATTCAGAAGCCCTGTTTGGCGGTAGGTGTACTTGATTCAGAAGCCCTGTTTGGCGGTAGGTGTACTTGATTCAGAAGCCCTGTTTGGCGGTAGGTGTACTTGATTCAGAAGCCCTGTTTGGCGGTAGGTGTACTTGATTCAGAAGCCCTGTTTGGCGGTAGGTGAACTTGATTCAGAAGCCCTGTTTGGCGGTAGGTGTACTTGATTCAGAAGCCCTGTTTGGCGGTAGGTGTACTTGATTCAGAAGCCCTGTTTGGCGGTAGGTGTACTTGATTCAGAAGCCCTGTTTGGCGGTAGGTGTACTTGATTCAGAAGCCCTGTTTGGCGGTCGGTGTACTTGATTCAGAAGCCCTGTTTGGCGGTAGGTGTACTTGATTCAGAAGCCCTGTTTGGCGGTAGGTGAACTTGATTCAGAAGCCCTGTTTGGCGGTAGGTGAACTTGATTCAGAAGCCCTGTTTGGCGGTAGGTGAACTTGATTCAGAAGCCCTGTTTGGCGGTAGGTGTACTTGATTCAGAAGCCCTGTTTGGTGGTAGGTGAACTTGATTCAGAAGCCCTGTTTGGCGGTAGGTGAACTTGATTCAGAAGCCCTGTTTGGCGGTAGGTGTACTTGATTCAGAAGCCCTGTTTGGCGGTAGGTGAACTTGATTCAGAAGCCCTGGGCTCTGGGTAGGCAAAGTGTTCTAATTTTGAACCATTTAATTTGTCTGAAACTCCACCTACCCGGCGGACCGGGAGATCTGTGGCTAAATGGGGTGTGTCTACTGCGCTGGCCAATCGGATAGCTCAAAGAATTACAGCAAACAGCTGCTGTTTTTATGTCTACGTTTTTATTCACCACTATAACGAAACATACAACGCACGTCTCCCTACTTCCACTCGCGCTGCAGCTGCAACGTGGGGCATTTGATTTGCCAGCCCATCGCATGATCAGCGTCTCGTCAGCAACACTCTACAAACGTACCCTGCGGGGCACGGAATTTCCAAAATGTTCTGAGTAGAATTCCCCCCCAAGTAGAAAATAACCAATAACCATTCAGAATATATGGAAACAGGAACTGTCTAAATATTAACAATGATTCATATTTGTTCAGATTTAAGTGACATTTTCTATTTCATTTGGGATTTTAAAACACGTTCCAAGGCCAAATAAATGCCCCCCAATATGAATCACTGTAGATGAAATACATATTGCCTTAGAGCAAGAACTATCCTGGGTGCCGCAGTCAAAGTATTGTAGGGAAATACTCAGTAGGGTCTGTAGAATGTATATAGGGTGTCTATTACACGGGCCTCTGAATAATACAGTGGCTTTTTACTCCCCTCGTCCCATTGGCTGCCCAATCACATCATATGTGGTTTACTGCACTACAGAAAACCCTCGAACCAAACCGTGCAGGGCATGCTCAACAATAACAACAACGAAAAATAAACAAAACAAATATTTTTTCTTAAGATTTTTCGCTGACCTCAAAAGTCATCCCCTGATGTGGTTTAAGCATTGTTGTGAACACAGATAATCACATTTTGTTGTTATTCTATTAAAAAAGCAGATAAAAAACGGAAAACATCTACAGGGATTTTAAAAGACCCTAGCATCATGTTCTGCTGTGGCCCTAGCATCATGTTCTGCTGTGGCCCTAGCATCATGTTCTGCTGTGGCCCTAGCATCATGTTCTGCTGTGGCCCTAGCATCATGTTCTGCTGTGGCCCTAGCATCATGTTCTGCTGTGGCCCTAGCAACATGTTCTGCTGTGTCCCTAGCAACATGTTCTGCTGTGGCCCTAGCGTCATGTTCTGCTGTGGCCCTAGCGTCATGTTCTGCTGTGGCCCTAGCATCATGTTCTGCTGTGGCCCTAGCAACATGTTCTGCTGTGGCCCTAGCAACATGTTCTGCTGTGGCCCTAGCATCATGTTCTGCTGTGGCCCTAGCATCATGTTCTGCTGTGGCCCTAGCATCATGTTCTGCTGTGGCCCTAGCAACATGTTCTGCTGTGGCCCTAGCATCATGTTCTGCTGTGGCCCTAGCATCATGTTCTGCTGTGGCCCTAGCATCATGTTCTGCTGTGGCCCTAGCATCATGTTCTGCTGTGGCCCTAGCAACATGTTCTGCTGTGGCCCTAGCAACATGTTCTGCTGTGGCCCTAGCAACATGTTCTGCTGTGGCCCTAGCATCATGTTCTGCTGTGGCCCTAGCATCATGTTCTGCTGTGTCCCTAGCAACATGTTCTGCTGTGGCCCTAGCATCATGTTCTGCTGTGGCCCTAGCATCATGTTCTGCTGTGGCCCTAGCATCATGTTCTGCTGTGGCCCTAGCAACATGTTCTGCTGTGGCCCTAGCAACATGTTCTGCTGTGGCCCTAGCAACATGTTCTGCTGTGGCCCTAGCATCATGTTCTGCTGTGGCCCTAGCATCATGTTCTGCTGTGGCCCTAGCATCATGTTCTGCTGTGGCCCTAGCAACATGTTCTGCTGTGGCCCTAGCAACATGTTCTGCTGTGGCCCTAGCAACATGTTCTGCTGTGGCCCTAGCAACATGTTCTGCTGTGGCCCTAGCAACATGTTCTGCTGTGGCCCTAGCATCATGTTCTGCTGTGGCCCTAGCAACATGTTCTGCTGTGGCCCTAGCAACATGTTCTGCTGTGGCCCTAGCAACATGTTCTGCTGTGGCCCTAGCAACATGTTCTGCTGTGGCCCTAGCATCATGTTCTGCTGTGGCCCTAGCATCATGTTCTGCTGTGGCCCTAGCATCATGTTCTGCTGTGGCCCTAGCAACATGTTCTGCTGTGGACCTAGCATCATGTTCTGCTGTGGCCCTAGCATCATGTTCTGCTGTGGCCCTAGCAACATGTTCTGCTGTGGCCCTAGCATCATGTTCTGCTGTGGCCCTAGCATCATGTTCTGCTGTGGCCCTAGCATCATGTTCTGCTGTGGCCCTAGCATCATGTTCTGCTGTGGCCCTAGCAACATGTTCTGCTGTGGCCCTAGCATCATGTTCTGCTGTGGCCCTAGCATCATGTTCTGCTGTGGCCCTAGCATCATGTTCTGCTGTGGCCCTAGCATCATGTTCTGCTGTGGCCCTAGCATCATGTTCTGCTGTGGCCCTAGCATCATGTTCTGCTGTGGCCCTAGCAACAGGTTTATGTCACATTTGACATTGGTGGTTATGTCACACAGTCATGCCACATTTATGAACCCTTTACAAAGCATGACATACGGTTATAGACGATTTTGTAATACATTTAGGTAGTGTTTATGAAGGCTTTATGAAGGCTTCATAAGCTGCACGTCATATAAACCGGGACCAGGTTGGGTCGGTTTTTTACATTTTTTTAAGTCGTGATTTTTATTGAGTGGAAGATCTCGGTTTCATTGTTGTCTCAGAAAAGGCTGGTGACTGGAATAAACACATGAACACATGATACCTACTCAGCCCAGGCTATTTTAATACTATACTGATACCTACTCAGCCCAGGCTATTTTAATACTATATTGATACCTACTCAGCCCAGGCTATTTTAATACTATATTGATACCTACTCAGCCCAGGCTATTTTAATACTATATTGATACCTACTCAGCCCAGGCTATTTTAATACTATATTGATACCTACTCAGCCCAGGCTATTTTAATACTATACTGATACCTACTCAGCCCAGGCTATTTTAATACTATATTGATACCTACTCAGCCCAGGCTATTTTAATACTATATTAATACCTACTCAGCCCAGGCTATTTTAATACTATATTGATACCTACTCAGCCCAGGCTATTTTAATACTATATTAATACCTACTCAGCCCAGGCTATTTTAATACTATACTGATGCCTACTCAGCCCAGGCTATTTTAATACTATACTGATACCTACTCAGCCCAGGCTATTTTAATACTATATTGATACCTACTCAGCCCAGGCTATTTTAATACTATATTGATACCTACTCAGCCCAGGCTATTTTAATACTATACTGATGCCTACTCAGCCCAGGCTATTTTAATACTATACTGATACCTACTCAGCCCAGGCTATTTTAATACTATACTGATGCCTACTCAGCCCAGGCTATTTTAATACTATACTGATACCTACTCAGCCCAGGCTATGTTAATACTATACTGATACCTACTCAGCCCAGGCTATTTTAATACTATACTGATACCTACTCAGCCCAGGCTATTTTAATACTATACTGATGCCTACTCAGCCCAGGCTATTTTAATACTATACTGATACCTACTCAGCCCAGGCTATTTTAATACTATATTGATACCTACTCAGCCCAGGCTGTTTTAATACTATATTGATACCTACTCAGCCCAGGCTATTTTAATACTATATTGATACCTACTCAGCCCAGGCTGTTTTAATACTATATTGATACCTACTCAGCCCAGGCTATTTTAATACTATACTGATACCTACTCAGCCCAGGCTATTTTAATACTATATTGATACCTACTCAGCCCAGGCTATTTTAATACTATATTGATACCTACTCAGCCCAGGCTATTTTAATACTATACTGATACCTACTCAGCCCAGGCTATTTTAATACTATATTGATACCTACTCAGCCCAGGCTATTTTAATACTATATTAATACCTACTCAGCCCAGGCTATTTTAATACTATATTGATACCTACTCAGCCCAGGCTATTTTAATACTATATTGATACCTACTCAGCCCAGGCTATTTTAATACTATACTGATACCTACTCAGCCCAGGCTATTTTAATACTATACTGATACCTACTCAGCCCAGGCTATTTTAATACTATACTGATGCCTACTCAGCCCAGGCTATTTTAATACTATACTGATACCTACTCAGCCCAGGCTATTTTAATACTATACTGATGCCTACTCAGCCCAGGCTATTTTAATACTATACTGATACCTACTCAGCCCAGGCTATTTTAATACTATATTGATACCTACTCAGCCCAGGCTATTTTAATACTATATTGATACCTACTCAGCCCAGGCTATTTTAATACTATATTGATACCTACTCAGCCCAGGCTATTTTAATACTATATTGATACCTACTCAGCCCAGGCTATTTTAATACTATACTGATACCTACTCAGCCCAGGCTATTTTAATACTATATTGATACCTACTCAGCCCAGGCTATTTTAATACTATATTAATACCTACTCAGCCCAGGCTATTTTAATACTATATTGATACCTACTCAGCCCAGGCTATTTTAATACTATATTAATACCTACTCAGCCCAGGCTATTTTAATACTATACTGATGCCTACTCAGCCCAGGCTATTTTAATACTATACTGATACCTACTCAGCCCAGGCTATTTTAATACTATACTGATACCTACTCAGCCCAGGCTATTTTAATACTATACTGATACCTACTCAGCCCAGGCTATTTTAATACTATACTGATGCCTACTCAGCCCAGGCTATTTTAATACTATACTGATACCTACTCAGCCCAGGCTATTTTAATACTATATTGATACCTACTCAGCCCAGGCTGTTTTAATACTATATTGATACCTACTCAGCCCAGGCTATTTTAATACTATACTGATACCTACTCAGCCCAGGCTATTTTAATACTATATTGATACCTACTCAGCCCAGGCTATTTTAATACTATATTGATACCTACTCAGCCCAGGCTATTTTAATGCTATATTGATACCTACTCAGCCCAGGCTATTTTAATACTATATTGATACCTACTCAGCCCAGGCTATTTTAATGCTATACTGATACCTACTCAGCCCAGGCTATTTTAATACTATATTGATACCTACTCAGCCCAGGCTATTTTAATACTATATTGATACCTACTCAGCCCAGGCTATTTTAATACTATATTGATACCTACTCAGCCCAGGCTATTTTAATACTATATTGATACCTACTCAGCCCAGGCTATTTTAATACTATATTGATACCTACTCAGCCCAGGCTATTTTAATACTATATTGATACCTACTCAGCCCAGGCTATTTTAATACTATATTGATACCTACTCAGCCCAGGCTATTTTAATACTATATTGATACCTACTCAGCCCAGGCTATTTTAATGCTATACTGATACCTACTCAGCCCAGGCTATTTTAATACTATATTGATACCTACTCAGCCCAGGCTATTTTAATACTATATTGATACCTACTCAGCCCAGGCTATTTTAATACTATATTAATACTACTCAGCCCAGGCTATTTTAATACTATATTGATACCTACTCAGCCCAGGCTATTTTAATGCTATACTGATACCTACTCAGCCCAGGCTATTTTAATGCTATATTGATACCTACTCAGCCCAGGCTATTTTAATACTATACTGATACCTACTCAGCCCAGGCTGTTTTAATACTATATTGATACCTACTCAGCCCAGGCTATTTTAATACTATATTAATACTACTCAGCCCAGGCTATTTTAATACTATATTAATACTACTCAGCCCAGGCTATTTTAATACTATATTAATACCTACTCAGCCCAGGCTATTTTAATACTATATTGATCCCTACTCAGCCCAGGCTATTTTAATACTATATTGATACCTACTCAGCCCAGGCTATTTTAATACTATATTAATACTACTCAGCCCAGGCTATTTTAATACTATATTAATACTACTCAGCCCAGGCTATTTTAATACTATATTGATACCTACTCAGCCCAGGCTATTTTAATACTATATTGATACCTACTCAGCCCAGGCTATTTTAATACTATATTGATACCTACTCAGCCCAGGCTATTTTAATACTATATTGATACCTACTCAGCCCAGGCTATTTTAATGCTATACTGATACCTACTCAGCCCAGGCTATTTTAATACTATATTGATACCTACTCAGCCCAGGCTATTTTAATACTATATTGATACCTACTCAGCCCAGGCTATTTTAATACTATATTAATACTACTCAGCCCAGGCTATTTTAATACTATATTGATACCTACTCAGCCCAGGCTATTTTAATGCTATACTGATACCTACTCAGCCCAGGCTATTTTAATGCTATATTGATACCTACTCAGCCCAGGCTATTTTAATACTATACTGATACCTACTCAGCCCAGGCTGTTTTAATACTATATTGATACCTACTCAGCCCAGGCTATTTTAATACTATATTAATACTACTCAGCCCAGGCTATTTTAATACTATATTAATACTACTCAGCCCAGGCTATTTTAATACTATATTAATACCTACTCAGCCCAGGCTATTTTAATACTATATTGATCCCTACTCAGCCCAGGCTATTTTAATACTATATTAATACTACTCAGCCCAGGCTATTTTAATACTATATTAATACTACTCAGCCCAGGCTATTTTAATACTATATTAATACTACTCAGCCCAGGCTATTTTAATACTATATTGATACCTACTCAGCCCAGGCTATTTTAATACTATATTAATACTACTCAGCCCAGGCTATTTTAATACTATATTGATACCTACTCAGCCCAGGCTATTTTAATACTATATTGATACCTACTCAGCCCAGGCTATTTTAATACTATATTGATACCTACTCAGCCCAGGCTGTTTTAATACTATATTAATACTCATACATTACAGCACTGTGAAAAAATATTTGGTCCCCTTTCTGATTTTCATTATTTTGGCATATTGTTGATACTGAATGTTATCAGATCTTCAAACAAAATCTAATATTAGACGAAGGGAACCGTAGTGAACAAATAACAGAAAATGAGATACTTATTTCATGTATTTAATAAACAGAGTTATGCCACACCCAATTCACCGGTGTGAAAAAGTAACTGCCCCCCCTTTGCACTCAATAACTGGTAGTTCCACCTTTAGCTGCAATGACTGCATCCCAAAAATACTACATGTTGTTTGTTTTTGTTTCCTTAATTTAACTACGCAAGTCAGTTGAGAACAAATTCTTATTTACAGTGACGGCCTAATTGTTGTTCAGTGTCTCACATCACTGTGGAGGAATTTTGGCCCACTCTTCCATGCAGAACTATTGTAGCAAATTCTTCCATGCAGAACTATTGTAACAAATTCTTCCATGCAGAACTATTGTAACCCAGCGACATTTGGTGGGTTTGAACTTCCCCGTTGCAGGTCCTGCCACAACATCTCAACGTCGTTTAGGTCTGGACATTGACTAGGCCGTTCCAAAACATGACATTTGTTGCTTTTAAGCCATTTGTGTGTTTTGGATCATTGATTGTGTGTTTTGGATCATTGTCTTGCTGCATGACCCAGCTGGGCTTCAGCTTCAGCTCACAGGACGGACGGCCTGATATTCTCCTGTAGAATTCTCTGATACAGAGCAGAATTCATGGTTCCTCCTTATTAAAGCAAGTGGTCCAGGTCCTGAGGCAACAAAGCATCCCCCCAAACCATCACACCACCACCACGCTTGACCGTTGGCATGAGGTTCTTACTGTGGAATACAGCGTTTTGGTTTTTCAAGTCTGACATTTTCAAAGTGAAAATAACAAATTTCAGAAGCTTTTTTAAACCTCAAACTAAACCACAAGTTTTAAAGTTCTACTACATCTGCAACTGCAGTTACTTCTGTCTGACTTTGAAAATAATTAGCAGTCGTGTGTGCGTGTGCGTGTCCGTGTGTGTCCGTGTGCGTCTTTATTCCAGTTACACATTAACCTGATCGGGGGCTTGTGTGTTTTACTACACCGCGGGATGATGGATCATCACAGCTGTAATTCTCTTCCTCAATGTTACAACTGTGTTTCTGGTATTACAAGTTAGGTACTGGGCCCCAAAAACAAAACCCTAAACAAGGCGGAGTTGGGTTTACTGTACAGTGGTAAGGAAATCTGCATTGCATAGCTTGCACTGAGCTAATGAACGTGTAGACTATTCTTGCTGATAGTCCAAGGCATAGACATAGTGCAACCATAGCCAATTTCCTATCCAAGTACACAACACAACATAAATACGAAGGAAAAATTATAGTTACATCACGATCATACCCACACTGACTTTAATGATAGTTAGATCATACCCACACTGACTTTAATGATAGTTAAATCATACCCACACTGACTTTAATGATAGTTAGATCATACCCACACTGACTTTAGTGATAGTTAAATCATACCCACACTGGCTTTAATGATAGTTAGATCATACCCACACTGACTTTAATGATAGTTAGATCATACCCACACTGGCTTTAATGATAGTTAAATCATACCCACACTGGCTTTAATGATAGTTAGATCATACCCACACTGGCTTTAATGATAGTTAGATCATACCCACACTGGCTTTAATGATAGTTAAATCATACCCACACTGGCTTTAATGATAGTTAGATCATACCCACACTGGCTTTAATGATAGTTAGATCATACCCACACTGGCTTTAATGATAGTTAAATCATACCCACACTGGCTTTAATGATAGTTAGATCATACCCACACTGGCTTTAATGATAGTTAAATCATACCCACACTGGCTTTAATGATAGTTAAATCATACCCACACTGGCTTTAATGATAGTTAAATCATGCCCACACTGGCTAGTATTACAGGGTAAAGCCTTAAAGGCTTATGAAGCATTATAACACCATATGAAGCCATATAATGCGTTATAAAGCCCTTGTAAAAACCCTGACTTGATTCGTCTCCATTCAGAGGTGAATAAAGTGAATAAGTCAGTGAATAAGTCAGTGAATACGTCAGTGAAGTTATAGAAGTTAGTCAGCCATCATAAACAAAACAAAACAGAGCAATAGAAAGCAGCTATTGGCACGTGATTTATACTGCCAGTCTAGATGCTCCGTTCCACATCCCGAAGAGGCCAGGGGGAGGCCGTGACCACGCTCCACCACGTACCTTTAATTAGGCTTAGTTATACAACGTACTTGTTCCAAGAGTGGATCCTCATCAAGTTCACACCTTGGACTAATGTTCAGGACACACACAGGAGGAGAGGACACTGTCAAAGATGTCTCCTCGCAGTCTCAAGATCGGCTGGGTTTGTCCGTCTCAAAGTGACGTTTGATGATGAGTCCCTTCCCCCTCGTAGATATTATCACACAGTGACTGAATGCGGGTTGTTTACAAGAAGCACACACTTCTCTCGTTTGTGATGCAGTGAATTACAGCCCCAAAGTTGACTTAAGTCATTGTGCAGTTGTTTGTCAATAGTTAGTGACTGAGAGGCTGACTTACAAGCAGAAACAAAGACCACCAGGCAGCTATTCTCTAGCGTAGTACAGACAGATGTCCTGACTGGCAACTTTGACAGCTAGCTAGCTAGCTAGCTGACGCAACCACATCCACAAAACGTTTGCTGTCCCGACTGGGACAGCAGACAATGGAGAGAGGGGCCAAACCCAATGTCCCGACTGGGACAGCAGACAATGGAGAGAGGGGCCAAACCCAATGTCCCGACTGGGACAGCAGACAATGGAGAGAGGGGCCAAACCCAATGTCCCGACTGGGACAGCAGACAATAGAGAGAGGGGCCAAACCCAATGTCCCGACTGGGACAGCAGACAATAGAGAGAGGGGCCAAACCCAATGTCCCGACTGGGACAGCAGACAATAGAGAGAGGGGCCAAACCCAATAACAATACCAAATGGGAGAGAGAAACATGAAAATAAACAATTTTGAAAACAGCTACTGTACTCAGCAGAGAGAGAGAGAGAGAGAGAGAGAGAGAGAGAGAGAGAGAGAGAGAGAGAGAGAGAGAGAGAACATTGAACATTGTGGTGGCTTCCTTGAACCTAAACCTAACTCATCGTCTGACGTTAATGACTTCATATTCCATTAAACATCCTCATCGTCTGACGTCAATGACTTCATATTCCATTAAACATCCTCATCGTCTGACGTCAATGACTTCATATTCCATTAAACATCCTCATCGCCTGACGCCAATGACTTCATATTCCATTAAACATCCTCATCGCCTGACGTCAATGACTTCATATTCCATTAAACATCCTCATCGTCTGACGTCAATGACTTCATATTCCATTAAACATCCTCATCGTCTGACGTCAATGACTTCATATTCCATTAAACATCCTCATCGTCTGACGTCAATGACTTCATATTCCATTAAACATCCTCATCGTCTGACGTCAATGACTTCATATTCCATTAAACATCCTCATCGCCTGACGCCAATGACTTCATATTCCATTAAACATCCTCATCGCCTGACGCCAATGACTTCATATTCCATTAAACATCCTCATCGCCTGACGTCAATGACTTCATATTCCATTAAATATCCTCATCGCCTGACGCCAATGACTTCATATTCCATTAAACATCCTCATCGTCTGACGTCAATGACTTCATATTCCATTAAACATCCTCATCGTCTGACGTCAATGACTTCATATTCCATTAAACATCCTCATCGTCTGACGTCAATGACTTCATATTCCATTAAACATCCTCATCGTCTGACGTTAATGACTTCATATTCCATTAAACATCCTCATCGTCTGACGTCAATGACTTCATATTCCATTAAACATCCTCATCGCCTGACGCCAATGACTTCATATTCCATTAAACATCCTCATCGCCTGACGCCAATGACTTCATATTCCATTAAACATCCTCATCGCCTGACGCCAATGACTTCATATTCCATTAAACATCCTCATCGCCTGACGCCAATGACTTCATATTCCATTAAACATCCTCATCGTCTGACGTTAATGACTTCATATTCCATTAAACATTCTCATCGTCTGACGTCAATGACTTCATATTCCATTAAACATTCTCATCGTCTGACGTTAATGACTTCATATTCCATTAAACATTCTCATCCTCTGACAACATGGGGTGGGTGTCTGCCATCACCATCACAATTAATTTAAAAAAAAATATTCAACTGGCTTCTATAGTAAATTCTATTCTCATTCTATTCTTTCCATTGAACGATGACGAGTGTGTTCTTGGAGCAGCGCTGACTGAGAGGTGAGGCCTTCACTAAGATCTCAACAACCATCCTCTTTCAATGCCTCTTGGCTGTTAGTGATACTGATGAACCGTCTGTCCCTCCAGATCACCCATCTATTCACCGCCATGTTGTAGAGCCTAGCATGCCTGCCGTGGCAACCACAATAAGGTCATTGATGTGTTACTTCTGTGTGTACTACCTTGTGTTATGTTTACTAAGCAAAGGCCCTCTTCAAGAGCATCTTAAAAGGGTGGTTTAAACATAGAAACACAATTATTACCTCTATTTATACGAGTTAACAATACAATTATTATTTATCAGCCGGGTCGTTTAAGATTGACGTCGAAATTGGACATCTATCCATGTCCTGAGGACGTCGGGAAATGCCTTCCAAACCGGGCCACTAGGGGGCAACAGTGAGCACTAATACCATCAAGAAGTCTTTTACCCATGGCTGCGTCCCATCAGCTCTGGATCAGAAGGCTGTGTGTTCGATCCCAGTCGTGGAGTTTTTTTTTTATTCGAACCCTAATCCCAAACCTTAACCATTCGTAATGAAAGCCGATTTTATGGTCAATCTGACACCTGCAGTGGCCGTACTGTCACGATCTTGTAAAGGAGAGGACCAAGGCGCAGCGTGAGTTGAGTTCCACATCTTTAATGAATTAGAACTTGCAGTAAAACAAACAAAGAACAAACGATCGGACTCAAAGTGTAGCACAACACAGCGCATACAACTTACAAGCAATGACCCACCACCCAGGTGGGGAAATGAACAGCCTATATGGGATTCCCAATTAGAGGCAAACGAACAACAGCTGCCTCTAATTGGGAACCAAACAAAACCAAAACATAGAAACCTCTAGAAAACCCTAGTCACGCCCTGACCTAAACACCAGAGGGCTCTCTATGGCCAGCATTTACAGGGACGGGGCCTCCGCAGAAGTCAGAACATTCATACTTCAGGGGGCCGTCATAGGCGACCAATACATTGGTCCGCTCCGCACCACTCCTAGTATATTCGGGTTCTAATCTCTATAGCCGTCCAGCTAATTGCAAGCCACCGGCTAAACGACAAGACCTCTTCTGAGATGTTGGGAGTCTGTTTCCCGGTGTTTGACATAGGAGCTCAGCCAATATAAATTACTGCACTGTCGGGAGCTAGAAACACAAGCATTTCGCTACATCCGCAATAACATCGGCTGTTGTTTCTATGTGCATTTCCCACTGTGTTGAGGTAAAAAATCTGACTATTGATGGTAATTGATGTCAACACACCAACACATCAAATCAAATCAAATTGTATTTGTCACATTACACATGGTTAGCAGATGTTAATGCGAGTGTAGCGAAATGCTTGTGCTTCTAGTTCCGACCATGCAGTAGTATCTAACAAGTAATCTAACAAATTCACAACAACTACCTTATACACACAAGAGTAAAGGAATGAATACGAGTATGTACATATAAATATATGGATGAGCGATGGCTGACCGGCATAGGCAAGATGCAGTAGATGGTATGGAGTACAATATATACACATCTATACACATATGAGATGAGTAATGTAGGATATGTAAACATTATATAAATGGCATTGTTTAAAGTGGCTAGTGATACATTATTTCATCCAGTTATAATTATTAATACATGTTCATGTCATCATCACCAATCAACTACATTACAGTTAAAATAACGACTTTGACTACCAATTTCTCTGTATGCTAGCTATGCTACCAGTTTATACGAACGGGAGTTAGCGTTTCTTCTAAACCTGAGAAAGGATCACTTAAAAAATGTTATGCAGCAAAAAACAACCAAATATATTCAAATTGTATTTTAGTAACCACATTGTGGGCCTCTTACAATACATCAATCATGACGGATTTGACAAAATGTATCCACTTTTGTTAAGAGCAGATTTGTTGAACGTGATCCGGCGTCCTTCTATCCTCCGCGGTCTGCATTCCATTGACCTCTTTACAGCGTCTATCACCTCCCCCATTACCTCCCGATCTCTTTATCCAGGACTCGTTTTCGTGACTTTGAAATACCTGCGAGAAGGTATCATAAAGACGTGATATATTTGTGATCTTGTTCTGATGGCCTTTCGTCAAAAGTTCTCCAGAAGTTTGTGATCAAGAAAGGAAGGAAGTGAGTTTGTGTTATTACAGGATGTACTGCAGGATGTATTACAGGATGTACTTCCACAATGTTACCAAATTTGGGGAGGAGCACGGCATAGCTTTATGGCGCTCAATTTGGCTTTCGTTAGCCCTCCGCAATTGCACCACACTCTCCGTACGCAGCCTCTGGACCGCATTGCTGGATCGAGCATAAATCGTCTACGAAGAGTCTAAACTTAGCCCTTAACATCTACATTTGACGTTTGGAGAAATGGAACGATACAGAGCAGCAAGAGGCAACAACAAACGTAGAAATTTGACATTTGGAGGAAGGTGGATAAACATCTAATTCTGCAGTGAGACTTGGAGAGCTTGTTGCTATTTATATGAGTTGACAATACCATTCAGCTGGAAAACTCCTCATCAATTAAGGATAATTATACAACCAAAGAAAATAAACAGTATCTCATTAGTCAGGATCCCTATAGCTAGGATTCTTGACTATCTGGGTTTGGCAGATGCCAGGAGAATGCTAACTGCCACAATGCATAGTGCCAACTGTAAAGTTTGGTGGAGGAGGAATAATGGTCCACGGCTGTTTTTCATGGTTCAGGCTAGGCAGTTTGAGGAAGGCCTTTTCCTGTTTAAGCATGACAATGCCCCCGTGCACAAAGAGAAGTCCATACAGAAATGGTTTGTCGATATCGGTGTGGAAGAACTTGACCTCAAGCCCATCGAACACCTTTGGGATGAATTGGAACGCCGACTGCGAGCCAGGCCTAATCGCCCAACATCAGTGCCCAACCTCACTAATGCTCTTGTGGCTGAATGAAAGCAAGTCCCCGCAAGCAATGTTCCAACATCTAGCGGAAAGCCTTTCCCAGAAGAGCGGAGGCTGTTATAGCAGCAAAAGGGGGGACCAACTCCACATTAATGCAAATGTTTTGGTGTCAAACTGGTGGCAGGTAGTGAACACAGTCAATAGTTGGAAGAGCTGCAGAGTTGCAGTGAAAATAATGTAATTTTTCAATAAATTAGGCTATTTTCTCTTGAACCATACGGTCCATCTATTAGAAACGAATGGACAATACGTGTTACACATACAGTAACAGTCAAAAGGTCAGGACACACCTACTCATTCAGGGTTTTTTTTTCCTTTATTATTTTTGCTATGTTCTACATTGTAGAATAATAGTGAAGACATCAAAACTATGAAACAACACTTATGGAATCATGTAGCAACCCAAAAAAAGAAAAAGTGTTAAGCAAATCAAAATATACGTTATATTTGAGATTCTTTCAAGTTGCCACCCTTCCCTCGGCTTGATGACAGCTTTGCACACTCTTGGCACAGCTAGTCAGGACTTTCGTTATTATCCCTCAGATACTGTATTCCTAGAGTAGCAGTGAGTCAAAAGGGTTTGTTTGTTAGACACACAGACAGGTATTTCGTTTTATTTCCCATGTTTCTGATCTAAAAGCAGTCAATCTCCTACCAATCTTCAACATTTTCTCGAAGGATCCAAATTAACTGAAAAATGTCTGCCGTCTTGATTTTTTGTTTTTCTAAAAGGGTTTGGTCCATATTCGATGACAATCTTAGCGAGGCCCTTGTTCAAACCATTATACCAACCGCAGGACAAGGAATAGGGCTGTCCTGATGTTAGATAGAAACTGTTTAGGACGGGGAAGTCCCCTTTAATAGTGCACTACTGTTGACTATTGTCCATAGGGCTCTGGTCAAAAGTAGCGCACTACGTAGGGAACAGGGTGCCATAGGGGAGGCAACCTGGTACTGTTACATAAAGACTTATCTCTACGGGGAATGTTCACCGTCCCACTCACTCTACCCCATATCATGTCATCTGGTGTGTTGTTGAAAGTGGTTATTTCCCCAGAGGTATTCACAGGAAGATTAGGCAGGAATTCTCTCAAACTAAACGTATGGTTGATACACACACACACGCCCACACACGCCCACACACACACACACACAACATGCAGGCACGCCCACACACACACACACACACACACACACACACACACACACAGACAGACACAAACAAACACCCCGTGCAGTACAGCGGTTGTTCTGTTCTTCTGTTCTGCCTACTGGTTCGTCAGACACGTAAGAGAACTTTCATCAAACACATTTCAAAAGTATTATGTAACGCACAGAGGACTGCCTTCCAGTATGGTGTTGGGCCTGTGTTATTTCCCCAACGCTAGAGTGTCAGACTCCAGAAACATGGAGATGTGAGCAGACTCTTTATGACCTGATACAGTGACGAGCTTCTCTTTTTTTCAAACACATTAAAGACAGAGTAACCTGATCCTAGATCAGCACTCCTACTGGGAGACTCTTTATGACCTGATCCTAGATCAGCACTCCTACTGGGAGACTCTTTATGACCTGATCCTAGATCAGCACTGGGAGACTCTTTATGACCTGATCCTAGATCAACACTCCTACTGGGAGACTCTTTATGACCTGATCCTAGACCACCACTCCTACTGGGAGACTCTTTAGTCCTAAATCACCACTCCTACTGGGAGACTCTTTATGACCTGATCCTAGATCAGCACTCCTACTGGGAGACTCTTTAGTCCTAGATCACCACTCCTACTGGGAGACTCTTTAGTCCTATCTACAAAGAGCAGGTGTATAAGGTTCTCTGTATAAGGTGCTACACTGTGAGGGAAGTCTTTCCCTAGGCAAGTCAGTTAAGAACAAATTGGGCCACAAAGGAACTGAACTGAACTGCCTGTTCAGGAGCAGAACGACAGATTTGTACCTTGTCAGCTCAGGGACTTGAACTTGCAACCTTTCGGTTACTAGTCCTACGCTCTTAACCACTAGGCTACCCTGCCGCCCCATGCCTCGACCTGCAGCTCATTTCCCTGCAGCATTCACACACACACACAAATCAGCTTTGTCTGATAAACACACAAACAAGAAGAAAAACAAGCTCCATGATGTCAGAGCAGGCTGCCAGGCAGGCAAGGAATTCAGCAGCTGTAAAATCTAATGGGCCACAGTAAAAAGCCAAACAACAGCAACTCACACTGCATTCCAAATGTGACCGACCAGCTCAATTCGGTCTTATGTAGCAAAATTTGTAATGGTGTTCTTTACTTTGAACAAATTAGAGACTCAGAGATAGAAAATTGTCCATAGGGCTCTGGTCAAAAGTAGCGCACGAAGTAGGGAATAGGGTGCCATAGGCCACGGCTAGATAAACAGACCACGGCTAGGTAAACAGACCGCGGCTAGGTACACAGACCTCGGCTAGGTACACAGACCGCGGCTAGGTACACAGACCGCGGCTAGGTAAACAGACCGCGGCTAGGTACACAGACCGCGGCTAGTTACACAGACCGCGGCTAGGTAAACAGACCGCGGCTAGGTAAACAGACCGCGGCTAGGTAAACAGACTTTGGAACCGGTAAGCTGTGGTCTCTCCTCCTTGTCTTAGGGACCGGTAAGCTGTGGTCTCTCCTCCTTGTCTTAGGAACCGGTAAGCTGTGGTCTCTCCTCCTTGTGTTAGGGACCGTAAGCTGTGGTCTCTCCTCCTTGTCTTAGGGACCGTAAGCTGTGGTCTCTCCTCCTTGTCTTAGGGACCGTAAGCTGTGGTCTCTCCTCCTTGTCTTAGGGACCGTAAGCTGTAGGTCTCTCCTCCTTGTCTTAGGGACCGGTAAGCTGTGGTCTCTCCTCCTTGTCTTAGGGACCGGTAAGCTGTGGTCTCTCCTCCTTGTCTTAGGGACCGGTAAGCTGTGGTCTCTCCTCCTTGTCTTAGGGACCGGTAAGCTGTGGTCTCTCCTCCTTGTGTTAGGGACCGGTAAGCTGTGGTCTCTCCTCCTTGTGTTAGGGACCGGTAAGCTGTGGTCTCTCCTCCTTGTCTTAGGGACCGGTAAGCTGTGGTCTCTACTCCTTGTCTTAGGGACCGGTAAGCTGTGGTCTCTCCTCCTTGTCTTAGGAACCGGTAAGCTGTGGTCTCTCCTCCTTGTGTTAGGGACCGGTAAGCTGTGGTCTCTCCTCCTTGTCTTAGGGACCGGTAAGCTGTGGTCTCTCCTCCTTGTCTTAGGGACCGGTAAGCTGTGGTCTCTCCTCCTTGTCTTAGGGACCGGTAAGCTGTGGTCTCTCCTCCTTGTGTTAGGGACCGTAAGCTGTGGTCTCTCCTCCTTGTGTTAGGGACCGGTAAGCTGTGGTCTCTCCTCCTTGTCTTAGGGACCGGTAAGCTGTGGTCTCTCCTTGTCTTAGGGACCGGTAAGCTGTGGTCTCTCCTCCTTGTCTTAGGGACCGGTAAGCTGTGGTCTCTCCTCCTTGTCTTAGGGACCGGTAAGCTGTGGTCTCTCCTCCTTGTGTTAGGGACCGGTAAGCTGTGGTCTCTCCTCCTTGTGTTAGGGACCGGTAAGCTGTGGTCTCTCCTCCTTGTGTTAGGGACCGGTAAGCTGTGGTCTCTCCTCCTTGTCTTAGGGACCGGTAAGCTGTGGTCTCTCCTTGTCTTAGGGACCGGTAAGCTGTGGTCTCTCCTCCTTGTCTTAGGGACCGGTAAGCTGTGGTCTCTCCTCCTTGTGTTAGGGACCGGTAAGCTGTGGTCTCTCCTCCTTGTGTTAGGGACCGGTAAGCTGTGGTCTCTCCTCCTTGTCTTAGGGACCGGTAAGCTGTGGTCTCTCCTCCATGTCTTAGGGACCGGTAAGCTGTGTTCTCTCCTCCTTGTCTTAGGGACCGGTAAGCTGTGGTCTCTCCTCCATGTCTTAGGGACCGGTAAGCTGTGTTCTCTCCTCCTTGTCTTAGGGACCGGTAAGCTGTGGTCTCTCCTCCATGGGGAACAACTTACATTAAAATGAACATGTGGTAGTTGTTTGTGTCTCAGGCAGGGAGAGACGATAGCAGCTCTGTTCCATAGGCCTTGGGTTGAAGTATCAGTTAGCTACGGTGTTCACATCCACATTCAGACTTCTTCTGACCAAAATTATACACAGCAATCCTACTGCCCTGGCCTCCAAGCATCACGTCAAATTCAAACATTAACATTTCATGAGAAGTCCTAGAAAGACAGAGGATTTTGGATTGGGCTCTAAGTACCTTAGAAGAAATTACAGTACGAAATAAACATTAGTGGGAAACATGTTAGTCTCCTCAACTTAGTTTAAACAAAACAAGCACTTCATTCTGTTAGTTCCCACTCCGGGGTACTAAATGTCCAAGCTGTACCGTGTCAAGTAGGGGGCTGTGTACCAAATGGTACCCCTTTTCCCTATGTAGTGCACTACTTCTGATAGGGCTCTGGTCAAAAGAAGTGTACTATTTCTGATAGGGCTCTGGTCAAAATGAGTGCACCGTACACTGAGTGGACAAAACATTAAGAACACCTGCTCTTTCCATGACACTATAGATGTTACTTGTTAAATCCACAGTGTAGATCAGAGCATGTGTGCCGAGTTAAGCAGTCGGAAATCCCGCTCCACATCCTCCCAACCACTCAGCTATAACCCGCTCCACATCCTTCCAACCGCTCAGCTATAACCCGCTCCACATCCTTCCAACCGCTCAGCTATAACCCGCTCCACATCCTCCCAACCACTCAGCTATAACCCGCTCCACATCCTTCCAACCACTCAGCTATAACCCGCTCCACATCCTTCCAACCGCTCAGCTATAACCCGCTCCACATCCTCCCAACCGCCAGCTATAACCCGCTTCCACATCTCTTCCAACCGCCAGCTATAACTCCGCTTCCACATCTCTAAACCACTTCAGCTATAACTCCGCCCACATCCTTCCAACCACTTCAGCTATAACCCGCCCACATCTCCTAACCACTCAGTTATAACCCGCTTCCACATCTCTTCCCAACCACTCAGCTATAACTCCGCTTCCACATCCTTCAAATCTACACTCAGTTATAATTCCGCTTCCACATCTCTTCCTAACCACTCAGCTATAACCCGCCCACATCTCTTCCAACCACTTCAGCTATAACCCGCTTACATCTCTTCCTAACCACTTAGCTATAACCGCTTCACATCTTTCTTCTAAATTCACTCAAGCTATAATCGCTCACATCTCTCAAACTACTCAGCTATAAATTCCGCTTCCACATCTCTTCCAACCATTCAGTTATAACTCCGCTTCCACATCTCTTCCCAACCACTAGCTATAATTCCGCTTCCACATATCTTCTAACTACTTGAAGCTATAACTCCGCTTCCACATCTCTTCCAACCACTAGTTATAATCCGCTTCCACATCTCTTCCAACCACTTAGCTATAATTCCGCCCATATCTCTTCTAACTGCCAGTTATAACTCCGCTTCCACATCTCTTCCTAACCATTACTCAGTTATAATTCCGCTTCCACATCTCTTCCAACCACTAGTTATAACTCGCTTCCACATCTCTTCCAAATTCACTCAGCTATAATTCCGCCCACATCTCTTCCAACCACTCAGCTTATAACTCTGCTTCCACATCTCTTCCAACCACTTCAGCTATAACCCGCCCACATCTCTTCCCAACCACTCAGCTATAACCCGCTTCCACATCTCTTCCCAACCACTCAGCTATAACCCGCTCCACATCCTTCCAACCACTCAGCTATAACCCGCTCCACATCCTCCCAACCACTCAGCTATAACCCGCTCCACATCCTTCCAACCACTCAGCTATAACCCGCTCCACATCCTCCCAACCACTCAGCTATAACCCGCTCCACATCTTCCCAACCACTCAGCTATAACCCGCTCCACATCCTTCCAACCACTCAGCTATAACCCGCTCCACATCCTCCCAACCGCTCAGCTATAACCCGCTCCACATCCTTCCAACCACTCAGCTATAACCCGCTCCACATCCTTCCAACCGCTCAGCTATAACCCGCTCCACATCCTTCCAACCACTCAGCTATAACCCGCTCCACATCCTAAACCACTCAGCTATAACCCGCTCCACATCCTTCCAACCACTCAGCTATAACCCGCTCCACATCCTCCCAACCACTCAGCTATAACCCGCTCCACATCCTCCCAACCACTCAGCTGTAACCCGCTCCACATCCTTCCAACCACTCAGCTATAACCCGCTCCACATCCTCCCAACCGCTCAGCTATAACCCGCTCCACATCCTTCCAACCACTCAGCTATAACCCGCTCCACATCCTCCCAACCGCTCAGCTATAACCCGCGCCTTACTCACAGGAAAAAAACTGCTGCTCAAATTCACTCCATTCATTAAAATCACCATTTAACCAACACCATCTATTGTTGTGACTACCTAGACCTACCATTTAACCAACACCCATCTATTGTTGTGACTACCTAGACCTACCATTTAACCAACACCATCTATTGTCGTGACTACCTAGACCTACCATTTAACCAACACCATCTATTGTTATGACTACCTGGACCTACCATTTAACCAACACTATCTATTGTTATGACTACCTAGACCTACCATTTAACCAACACCATCTATTGTCGTGACTACCTAGACCTACCATTTAACCAACACCATCTATTGTTATGACTACCTGGACATACCATTTAACCAACACCATCTATTGTTGTGACTACCTGGACATACCATTTGGTTTTGAGGTTATTGAAACCAAACCATATGATTTGAGTGAAAATTACATTAATAAACAACATGAAAAAGGTGACTGTAAGAAGCACTCATCATTTCAAATAGGCTACATGTCGTATTAAACAGCATATCAACAGTCTGAATAGATCAGGAGAAATGTTCCCTCTATTCGGCGCTCGCTAAGCCCCGAGACTGCTGCGAGCCGCCACAGAAAAATATCAGCCCACAGAGAGACGCACAACTTCACTCAACACATTCAACAGCAGTCTCCAATGCATTTCTAGTCGATCGCCAACCGTTTCTGGAATAATAAATAATTATTAGTGGTCGGTTCCAACGATTCAGCTGCACTGCGCGCCGGGGTAGTCTAACTGTTGTCGTTTTTTTAACCATTTCATGTGTCTGAAGGTACCTGCCTTCCAGAGAGCTAATCAAGTGCACCATAGACCTACCGCTGGCCAATCGAATGGCTCAGATTACCGTGCCTACAGTCACGTAGCAGACATAAAAGAAAGCTACAGCCAAGTTGATACTGTGAGATTTCACAACGTTTAAAACCACGACTAGAGAGAGACTGTCAATGAATACAGCAAAGAGCTGCTGTTTTTTATGAGTTCATGTTAAAAGTTCTTACTCAGCACTGTCAACACTTTGTATTCAACACTTTGATAAGCCATAAAATGTGAGTTCTTCCTATTTCCACTCGGCGCTACAACCAGCACTGCAGCAGTAATGAATGAGTAGGAAAGCGTATCTATAGGCGTTGTTGTTGTCAGCAGCTTTGGGTGTTTTTTATATCCAGGAATATTTCACTGTCTCTGGTCATAGGAGTAACAACATGAATTTGTGTATGAGGCAGAAATAATGCAGTGTGACTCTTGTTTCTCCATCACCTGGAAGACGGTGTTCCCTTTTTGGTCAGTGTCAGCGGAGGTAAGGGAGAGAGGAGGGATGTTGAGAGACGGACCCTCGGTCTGCTGCTCTGTCCCTCCACTGAGACTGACCATCAGATGCAGGCACCATCAGCCAGGAAAAATAAAAATGAAAAGCAAATTATTTAAATGTATGCTCACTCAACTGTGCCTCACAAGTAATAAAACAACAGATCTATTAACGGTGTGATCATATAGTCTATCTCAAATTTTGACCTGTCTAACCCTGAAGACCTGCATCTAACCCTGAAGACCAGAGTCTAACCCTGAAGACCTGAATCTAACCCTAACAACCAGAATCTAACCCTAACAACCAGAGTCTAACCCTGAAGACCAGAATCTAACCCTAAAGACCGGAATCTAACCCTAAGGACCAGAATCTAACCATAAAGACCAGAATCTAACCCTAAAGACCAGAATCTAACCCTAAAGACCAGAATCTAACCTTAAAGACCAGTACTATCAATACAAACTGATTGTCACAGCTGTAGTATGAATCTGCAGGTAGCTAAAGCTAACCAACTAGGTTCAATGTCAGCTAGTTAGCTAACGTCAGGCTGTAACTAGCTAACGTCAGGCTGTAACTAGTTAACGTCAGGCTGTAACTAATTAACGTCAGGCTGTAACTAGTTAACGTCAGGCTGTAACTAGCTAACGTCAGGCTGTAACTAGTTAACGTCAGGCTGTAACTAGCTAACGTCAGGCTGTAACTAGCTAACGTCAGGCTGTAACTAGCTAACGTCAGGCTGTAACTAGCTAACGTCAGGCTGTAACTAGTTAACGTCAGGCTGTAACTAGTTAACGTCAGGCTGTAACTAGTTAACGTCAGGCTGTAACTAGCAATGCAAATGGATTTCTGATTCTAATAATATTACTACACAGATCATACACGAAACGTTCGCTAGCGAGCAAGCAAGCTAACATTGGCTAGCTAGCTAACAGTACGCTTTAACTTTCGGACAAAATTTGTAATGTATAATATCTGAACATGTAGCTAAACTCTTACCCGTATACATGGATGAACGCTTTACGGGCAGACTGGAAACATTTAACTCTGTTCTGTTTGTAGCTACATCTTGTCTGGCCAGCGTTGTGTCAAGTCACTCCGGTTCACGCTGACCGTGGCGTGTGGAAAAAGTAGCCCATCACAACTTTTTCCAACTGATCTGTCGATAGCACCTGCTAAATTCAGGGCATCAATGTTGTTGAGAAAAGTAGCAAAACGTTTGTAATTCTCGATGGCTAACCGTAGATCATTAAAAAAAAAGCCACGGTAGAAAGGATTATCAACACATACTGAGTAGCTCACGTTATAGACAGAAGCATGCTACATGGCAGACCAATCCAAACTCATCTCCCGGCATATCCAGCCCATCCATTATCTCAGCCAATCATGGCTAGCGGGAAGGTTATTTTTCCGTGGCTAAACCAACAAGGTCTGTAATTTAACAATTTGTATTTGTATTTACAGATGGAATACAAGTCTGTTATTAAGGAAGATGAAAGTTTACGTTCCAGAAGGCATTTCTGACCAAAAATTCATAGTAATAAAAAAAAAAAATGTTTTAACAACATTCAAATGCCTGTCCTGTGAAGTAGTGGAGTGTGAAATAGCTTCCTGAAATGGGTCACATATTGTACGTCTTGCAAATTCATAACATATTGTACGTCTTGCAAATTCATAACATATTTTACGTCTTGCAAATTCATAACATATTGTACGTCTTGCCAAATTCATAACATATTGTACGTCTTGCAAATTCATAACATATTGTACGTCTTGCCAGATTCATAACATATTGTAATGCCTTGCCAGATTCATAACATATTGTACGTCTTGCCAAATTCATAACATATTGTACGTCTTGCCAGATTCATAACATATTGTACGTCTTGCCAAATTCATAACATATTGTACGTCTTGCCAGATTCATAACATATTGTATGTCTTGCCAAATTCATAACATATTGTACGTCTTGCCAAATTCATAACATATTGTACGTCTTGCCAGATTCATAACATATTGTACGTCTTGCCAGATTCATAACATATTGTACGTCTTGCCAGATTCATAACATATTGTACGTCTTGCCAGATTCATAACATATTGTACGTCTTGCCAGATTCATAACATATTGTACGTCTTGCCAGATTCATAACATATTGTACGTCTTGCCAAATTCATAACATATTGTACGTCTTGCCAGATTCATAACATATTGTACGTCTTGCCAGATTCATAACATATTGTACGTCTTGCCAGATTCATAACATATTGTACGTCTTGCCAGATTCATAACATATTGTACGTCTTGCCAAATTCATAACATATTGTACGTCTTGCCAGATTCATAACATATAATATTAATTATAATTTGTAACATATCCTACAACATGGAAATGGATGATTGACATCCACGAATTAATACATACCCATACGAAACTTAACATATCATACCAAAGAGAGTATCTCGGATTTACAGTTACAGAACAATACGAAATGCTCTGAGACCGGGTTGGTTCACATGGGAGTATTCAGCTGTTTTGTCTGCCAGAGCCAGTTCACTTCTGAAAATAATTGAACAGTATAAGGTCCTGACAACTTAAGGAGTAACGGTAACGTTGTGGGCTACAGTAGGCCTACCAGATATAATAGAGCCAGCTACACTGAATACAAAAAAAAAAAAACAACCCGTAAGTTAAATCAAACGCGTTATTGGTCAGCTAACACTTTAAGAGCTATTGAACATCCGACCGTCAAGGCCTACCCGTTTTACTAGTTATACGGTGCAGCGAGCCAAGTCACAAGCGCATCATATTAGTTCAAAGCCCAGGGGAAATCGACCGTACCTTAACCTCCATATTAGCCCGGTTGTTTCGGCGACACGTTTTCCTCCCGGTCTGTCGGAGCCGGCTGCACACGGGGTCAATCCGAGCTGGGGCGGGTAGGTCCTTAATTGGTTTAATAGCCGCTTGGCATTCAAGCAGTCGGGCGATGCAACAACCGGCCGTCACAATGTATCTGAAAGAAAGCCGTAGCCCAACAACACACTCCGGATGAATCAACGTTGTTTCCACGTCATTGAAAATACAATTACGTTTAATCAATATGGAATAGATGTTACATTGCCGTCTGTGTTCGGTGGGAGCAGCCAAAACTAAGAATGGTTTCTTGTGTTTTACGCAGACAAACGGTTATGTATTCGCGCTGACAGGTCTTCATAATGCTGGTGTCAATACTGTAGGCTCACTTGTCGCCGCTCAGCTGTTCCTACTGTTGATAAGAGCCGGTGCGGTCTGTGCCATCTCAATCCAACGACTGTTCATGCTCGAGTGTTTTCTTTCCAATAATATCGTCCTAATATCATGTTATCATTCGGTTTTCCACCGTCTTCTTGCCTGTGAACCTGGTGGAGTTGCTCGCTCTGAGCGGTTCCGTTTCTCCGTGTTTCTCCGTGTCTCCGCCCTGGTACTAGTCTACTCTACTCAACACTTCAATCACTTTTGCTGCTCAGTTGAGCGCCTTCTGCCCGCAAACCACTTCACAATATTCTAATCCAGTTTTTTTGGGCTATGAATGCAATTGTAGAAATGCTGACAAAAAGGCATTGACATGTATTGTAGAAATGCCCACATTTTGATTGTCAGTAATGCGTTTTTTTTTCTATTAAAACCCACTTTGTGGTTGGCTATTTTAATAGACTACAGTCATTAATTGCACTGCAGAATGGATTATATGGATTCAGAGCAACGACTGTTTGATTCTGTGTAGCCACATGCATAATCCTACACGTCAGTTGTAGCAGACAGGAATACTGAAGCCCATAGTCGAGGAGAGTGGGATTGGTGATTGGTCATTTGATTTGGGTAAAAATCTGGATTTTAGACCTACAGGATATTAATTTATAACTTGCTTACAGCTTTTTAAAATGCGATTTAGTTATTTCCTTCCTTAACTCCGTGAAATGATGACGTCGTCCTAAATATTTGGTCAAATCATTAATTTGTGCGTATGGTTTCTTATTAAACAAAAAAAGGGTGTCTCAATGTACCCCTTTGGCACAATTTACCCCTGTACCTTTACAGGCCATTATCGGACAAATTAAGGCATTGCACACCACTGAAATACACTGATTTGTCTCCACTGGAAACTGACTGGATTTGCTCAAGTATTTTTTCCACCCAACTCAGACTGGCCATTTCATTTTTCTCTTTAATTCCAACTAAATGTATTGCTGTACTGGTTATAAAGGCATATATAATGCTTTTGAAAAGTAATACGCATTATATGTGCAGGTAGTTAGTGTAAAGCACCTTGGTCTCTACTGGTTTTCTATCGGTCTCTACGGGTTTCTATTGGTCTCAACTGGTCTCAACAGGCCTCTACTGGTTTTCTATTGGTCTCTACTGGTTTCTATTGGTCTCAACTGGTCTCAACAGGCCTCTACTGGTTTCTATTGGTCTCTACTGGTTTCTATTTGTCTCAACTGGTCTCAACAGGCCTCTACTGGTTTCTATTGGTCTCTACTGGTTTCTATTGGTCTCAACTGGTCTCAACAGGCCTCTACTGGTTTCTATTGGTCTCAACTGGCCTCAACCGGTTTCTATTGGTCTCTACTGGTTTCTATTTGTCTCAACTGGTCTCAACAGGCCTCTACTGGTTTATATTGGTCTCTACTGGTTTATATTGGTCTCAACTGGTCTCAACAGGCCTCTACTGGTTTCTATTGGTCTCAACTGGCCTCAACTGGTTTCTATTGGTCTCAACTGGTTTCTATTGGTCTCAACTGGTTTCTATTGGTATCAACTGGTTTATATTGGTCTCTACTGGTTTCTATTGGTCCCAACTGGTTTCTATTGGTCTCAACTGGTTTCTATTGGTCTCAACTGGTGTCTATTGGTCTCAACTGGTTTTTATTGACCTCTCCTGGTCTCTATTGGTCTCAACTGGTGTCTATTGGTCTCAACTGGTTTCTATTGGTATCAACTGGTGTCTATTGGTCTCTACTTGTTTCTATTGGTCTCTACTGGTTTTTATTGATCTCTCCTGGTCTCTATTGGTCTCAACTGGTCTCGTTGGGTCTCAACTGGTTTCTATTGGTCTCAACTGGTTTCTATTGGTCTCAACTGGTTTCTATTGGTTTTTATTGGTCTCTCTACTGGTCTTTACTGGTCTCTCCTACTACTCCACCAGTGTCTCCTTTCACTACGTCTTTAACCAAAGTAGTCTAGGTACGCGTTCCGATCATTCCATGGCCAAGTTCTGGAGGAGATATCCCGGGGACAGTGACATCATTCAAAACTCTCATTCTTTACAGCACAGTACATCATATCACAGTACAGTACAGTACAGTACATATCTGTGACCAAATAGCACAGGAATCTTGGGGACTGTAGAAGAGTTGGCATATTTAGTATACTGTAGGTGAAGTCAGTGAAGCAAAAACATTTGAGATAAAAAACATTACTGAAAAGAGTTCAATCTTTATTAATTACTCTTATTATTTATCTTTGTGTTCAATATAGTTGACAGTGACACTAGTCTGAGTGGTGAGAGACAGACAGGCTTCAGCAGCTCACTCTCTTAAGGGCCATCTGTTAGTGACCCCTAGTGGACACATAAAACAAAAGCAACATTGCAACCATGCACTGTAGAATGTAGATCAACACACCACACAGATACAGTTGCAAAACACTTGTCTCTACCCTAACCATATTAAATGTATGATACTATTTTAGACAGTTCTAAGTAGGAAAAATATCATGGGATGATTCATACTGTGTGATATGGCCCACAACCCTAACCTGGGTTAAAGATCATATTATAACCCTCACCTGGGATAAAGATCGTATTATGAACCCTCACCTGGGTTAAAGATCGTATTATAACCCTCACCTGGGTTAAAGATCGTATTATAACCCTCACCTGGGATAAAGATCGTATTATAACCCTCACCTGGGTTAAAGATCGTATTATAACCCTCACCTGGGTTAAAGATCGTATTATAACCCTCACCTGGGTTAAAGATCGTATTATAACCCTCACCTGGGATAAAGATCGTAATATAACCCTCACCTGGGATAAAGATCGTATTATAACCCTCACCTGGGTTAAAGATCGTATTATAACCCTCACCTGGGATAAAGATCGTATTATAACCCTCACCTGGGATAAAGATCGTATTATAACCCTCACCTGGGATAAAGATCGTATTATAACCCTCACCTGGGATAAAGATCGTATTATAACCCTCACCTGGGATAAAGATCCTATTATAACCCTCACCTGGGATAAAGATCCTATTATAACCCTCACCTGGGATAAAGATCGTATTATAACCCTCACCTGGGATAAAGATCGTATTATAACCCTCACCTGGGTTAAAGATCGTATTATAACCCTCACCTGGGTTAAAGATCGTATTATAACCCTCACCTGGGTTAAAGATCGTATTATAACACTCACCTGGGATAAAGATCGTATTATAACCCTCACCTGGGTTAAAGATCGTATTATAACCCTCACCTGGGATAAAGATCGTATTATAACCCTCACCTGGGTTAAAGATCGTATTATAACCCTCACCTGGGTTAAAGATCGTATTATAAGCCTCACCTGGGATAAAGATCGTATTATAACCCTCACCTGGGATAAAGATCGTATTATAACCCTCACCTGGGTTAAAGATCGTATTATAACCCTCACCTGGGATAAAGATCCTATTATAACTTAAGAACTGCTCTTTGAAGGACAGGGTGACAGCATCCAGAGAGAACAGACCTGCTCTGAGTCTGTTGAGACGTACTGCTTCAATAAGACAGACCTGCTCTGACTCTGTTGAGACGTACTGCTTCAATAAGACAGACCTGCTCTGAGTCTGTTGAGACGTACTGCTTCAATAAGACAGACCTGCTCTGAGTCTGCTGAGACGTACTGCTTCAATAAGACAGACCTGCTCTGAGTCTGCTGAGACGTACTGCTTCAATAAGACAGACCTGCTCTGAGTCTGTTGAGACGTACTGCTTCAATAAGACAGACCTGCTCTGAGTCTGCTGAGACGTACTGCTTCAATAAGACAGACCTGCTCTGAGTCTGCTGAGACGTACTGCTTCAATAAGACAGACCTGCTCTGAGTCTGTTGAGACGTACTGTTTCAATAAGACAGACCTGCTCTGAGTCTGCTGAGACGTACTGCTTCAATAAGACAGACCTGCTCTGAGTCTGTTGAGACGTATTGCTTCAATAAGACAGACCTGCTCTGAGTCTGTTGAGACGCATTGTTTCAATAAGACAGACCTGCTCTGAGTCTGTTGAGACGCACTGCTTCAATAAGACAGACCTGCTCTGAGTCTGTTGAGACGTACTGCTTCAATAAGACAGACCTGCTCTGAGTCTGTTGAGACGTACTGCTTCAATAAGACAGACCTGCTCTGAGTCTGTTGAGACGTACTGCTTCAATAAGACAGACCTGCTCTGAGTCTGTTGAGACGTACTGCTTCAATAAGACAGACCTGCTCTGAGTCTGTTGAGACGTACTGCTTCAATAAGACAGACCTGCTCTGAGTCTGCTGAGACGTACTGCTTCAATAAGACAGACCTGCTCTGAGTCTGCTGAGACGTACTGCTTCAATAAGACAGACCTGCTCTGAGTCTGTTGAGACGTACTGTTTCAATAAGACAGACCTGCTCTGAGTCTGCTGAGACGTACTGCTTCAATAAGACAGACCTGCTCTGAGTCTGTTGAGACGTACTGCTTCAATAAGACAGACCTGCTCTGAGTCTGTTGAGACGTACTGTTTCAATAAGACAGACCTGCTCTGAGTCTGTTGAGACGTACTGTTTCAATAAGACAGACCTGCTCTGAGTCTGCTGAGACGTACTGCTTCAATAAGACAGACCTGCTCTGAGTCTGTTGAGACGTACTGTTTCAATAAGACAGACCTGCTCTGAGTCTGTTGAGACGTACTGCTTCAATAAGACAGACCTGCTCTGAGTCTGTTGAGACGTACTGCTTCAATAAGACAGACCTGCTCTGAGTCTGTTGAGACGTACTGCTTCAATAAGACAGACCTGCTCTGAGTCTGTTGAGACGCACTGCTTCAATAAGACAGACCTGCTCTGAGTCTGTTGAGACGCACTGCTTCAATAAGACAGACCTGCTCTGAGTCTGTTGAGACGCACTGCTTCAATAAGACAGACCTGCTCTGAGTCTGCTGAGACGCACTGCTTCAATAAGACAGACCTGCTCTGAGTCTGCTGAGACGCACTGCTTCAATAAGACAGACCTGCTCTGAGTCTGTTGAGACGCACTGTTTCAATAAGACAGACCTGCTCTGAGTCTGCTGAGACGCACTGCTTCAATAAGACAGACCTGCTCTGAGTCTGTTGAGACGCACTGCTTCAATAAGACAGACCTGCTCTGAGTCTGTTGAGACGCACTGTTTCAATAAGACAGACCTGCTCTGAGTCTGTTGAGACGTACTGCTTCAATAAGACAGACCTGCTCTGAGTCTGTTGAGACGCACTGCTTCAATAAGACAGACCTGCTCTGAGTCTGTTGAGACGCACTGCTTCAATAAGACAGACCTGCTCTGAGTCTGTTGAGACGCACTGCTTCAATAAGACAGACCTGCTCTGAGTCTGTTGAGACGCATACTGCTTCAATAAGACAGACCTGCTCTGAGTCTGTTGAGACGCACTGCTTCAATAAGACAGACCTGCTCTGAGTCTGTTGAGACGCACTGCTTCAATAAGACAGACCTGCTCTGAGTCTGCTGAGACGACTGCTTCAATAAGACAGACCTGCTCTGAGTCTGCTGAGACGCACTGCTTCAATAAGACAGACCTGCTCTGAGTCTGCTGAGACGTACTGCTTCAATAAGACAGACCTGCTCTGAGTCTGCTGAGACGCACTGTTTCAATAAGACAGACCTGCTCTGAGTCTGTTGGAGACGCACTGCTTCAATAAGACAGACCTGCTCTGAGTCTGTTGAGACGCACTGCTTCAATAAGACAGACCTGCTCTGAGTCTGTTGAGACGTACTGCTTCAATAAGACAGACCTGCTCTGAGTCTGTTGAGACGCATACAGCTTCAATAAGACAGACCTGCTCTGAGTCTGTTGAGACGTACTGCTTCAATAAGACAGACCTGCTCTGAGTCTGTTGAGACGTACTGCTTCAATAAGACAGACCTGCTCTGACTCTGTTGAGACGTACTGCTTCAATAAGACAGACCTGCTCTGACTCTGTTGAGACGTACTGCTTCAATAAGACAGACCTGCTCTGAGTCTGTTGAGACGCACTGCTTCAATAAGACAGACCTGCTCTGGAGTCTGTTGAGACGCACTGCTTCAATAAGACAGACCTGCTCTGAGTCTGTTGGAGACGCACTGCTTCAATAAGACAGACCTGCTCTGAGTCTGTTGAGACGCACTGTTTCAATAAGACAGACCTGCTCTGAGTCTGTTGAGACGCACTGCTTCAATAAGACAGACCTGCTCTGACTCTGTTGAGACGTACTGCTTCAATAAGACAGACCTGCTCTGAGTCTGTTGAGACGTACTGCTTCAATAAGACAGACCTGCTCTGAGTCTGTTGAGACGTACTGCTTCAATAAGACAGACCTGCTCTGAGTCTGTTGAGACGTACTGTTTCAATAAGACAGACCTGCTCTGAGTCTGTTGAGACGTACTGCTTCAATAAGACAGACCTGCTCTGAGTCTGCTGAGACGTACTGCTTCAATAAGAAAAAAATATTCACTTAGCCTACATTAAATTTGCTCTCAAAGGAATTCCACAAATTCCAAACCTCAAATAAAGATAAACAGAGAGAGAGAGACAGACAGACGGAGGGCAACACAGACATAGTCTCAGCACTACAACACATCTGTCCTGGTCTCAGCACTACAACACATCTGTCCTGGTCTCAGCACTACAACACATCTGTCCTGGTCTCAGCACTACAACACATCTGTCCTGGTCTCAGTACACTACAACACATCTGTCCTGGTCTCAGCACTACAACACATCTGTCCTGGTCTCAGCACTACAACACATCTGTCCTGGTCTCAGCACTACAACACATCTGTCCTGGTCTCAGCACTACAACACATCTGTCCTGGTCTCAGCACTACAACACATCTGTCCTGGTCTCAGCACTACAACACATCTGTCCTGGTCTCAGCACTACAACACATCTGTCCTGGTCTCAGCACTACAACACATCTGTCCTGGTCTCAGCACTACAACACATCTGTCCTGGTCTCAGCACTACAACACATCTGTCCTGGTCTCAGTACTACAACACATCTGTCCTGGTCTCAGCACTACAACACATCTGTCCTGGTCTCAGCACTACAACACATCTGTCCTGGTCTCAGCACTACAACACATCTGTCCTGGTCTCAGTACACTACAACACATCTGTCCTGGTCTCAGCACTACAACACATCTGTCCTGGTCTCAGCACTACAACACATCTGTCCAGGTCTCAGCACTACAACACATCTGTCCTGGTCTCAGTACACTACAACACATCTGTCCAAGTCTCAGCACTACAACACATCTGTCCTGGTCTCAGTACACTACAACACATCTGTCCTGGTCTCAGCACTACAACACATCTGTCCTGGTCTCAGCACTACAACACATCTGTCCAGGTCTCAGCACTACAACACATCTGTCCTGGTCTCAGTACACTACAACACATCTGTCCTGGTCTCAGTACACTACAACACATCTGTCCTGGTCTCAGCACTACAACACATCTGTCCTGGTCTCAGCACTACAACACATCTGTCCTGGTCTCAGCACTACAACACATCTGTCCTGGTCTCAGCACTACAACACATCTGTCCTGGTCTCAGCACTACAACACATCTGTCCTGGTCTCAGCACTACAACACATCTGTCCTGGTCTCAGCACTACAACACATCTGTCCTGGTCTCAGTACTACAACACATCTGTCCTGGTCTCAGCACTACAACACATCTGTCCTGGTCTCAGCACTACAACACATCTGTCCTGGTCTCAGTACACTACAACACATCTGTCCTGGTCTCAGCACTACAACACATCTGTCCTGGTCTCAGCACTACAACACATCTGTCCAGGTCTCAGCACTACAACACATCTGTCCTGGTCTCAGTACACTACAACACATCTGTCCAGGTCTCAGCACTACAACACATCTGTCCTGGTCTCAGTACACTACAACACATCTGTCCTGGTCTCAGCACTACAACACATCTGTCCTGGTCTCAGCACTACAACACATCTGTCCAGGTCTCAGCACTACAACACATCTGTCCTGGTCTCAGTACACTACAACACATCTGTCCAGGTCTCAGCACTACAACACATCTGTCCTGGTCTCAGTACACTACAACACATCTGTCCTGGTCTCAGCACTACAACACATCTGTCCTGGTCTCAGCACTACAACACATCTGTCCTGGTCTCAGCACTACAACACATCTGTCCTGGTCTCAGCACTACAACACATCTGTCCTGGTCTCAGCACTACAACACATCTGTCCTGGTCTCAGTACACTACAACACATCTGTCCTGGTCTCAGTACACTACAACACATCTGTCCTGGTCTCAGCACTACAACACATCTGTCCTGGTCTCAGCACTACAACACATCTGTCCAGGTCTCAGCACTACAACACATCTGTCCTGGTCTCAGCACTACAACACATCTGTCCTGGTCTCAGCACTACAACACATCTGTCCTGGTCTCAGTACTACAACACATCTGTCCTGATCTCAGTACTACAACACATCTGTCCAGGTCTCAGTACACTACAACACATCTGTCCTGGTCTCAGCACTACAACACATCTGTCCTGGTCTCAGCACTACAACACATCTGTCCTGGTCTCAGCACTACAACACATCTGTCCTGGTCTCAGCACTACAACACATCTGTCCTGGTCTCAGCACTACAACACATCTGTCCTGGTCTCAGCACTACAACACATCTGTCCTGGTCTCAGTACTACAACACATCTGTCCTGGTCTCAGCACTACAACACATCTGTCCTGGTCTCAGCACTACAACACATCTGTCCTGGTCTCAGCACTACAACACATCTGTCCTGGTCTCAGCACTACAACACATCTGTCCTGGTCTCAGTACTACAACACATCTGTCCTGGTCTCAGCACTACAACACATCTGTCCTGGTCTCAGCACTACAACACATCTGTCCTGGTCTCAGCACTACAACACATCTGTCCTGGTCTCAGTCTACAACACATCTGTCCTGGTCTCAGCACTACAACACATCTGTCCTGGTCTCAGTACGCTACATCAGGCTCAGTACACTACATCAGGCTCAGTATACTACATCAGGCTCAGTATACTACATCAGGCTCAGTATACTACAGTAGGCTCAGTACACTACATCAGACTCAGTATACTACATCAGGCTCAGTACACTACATCAGGCTCAGTACACTACATCAGGCTCAGTATACTACATCAGGCTCAGTACACTACATCAGGCTCAGTATACTACATCAGGCTCAGTATACTACATCAGGCTCAGTACACTACATCAGGCTCAGTATACTACATCAGGCTCAGTACACTACATCAGACTCAGTATACTACATCAGACTCAGTACACTACATCAGACTCAGTATACTACATCAGACTCAGTACACTACATCAGGCTCGGTATACTACATCAGACTCAGTATACTACATCAGACTCAGTATACTACAGTAGGCTCAGTAAACTACATCAGACTCAGTACACTACATCAGACTCAGTATACTACATCAGACTCAGTAAACTACATCAGACTCAGTATACTACATCAGACTCAGTATACTACAGTAGGCTCAGTATACTACATCAGACTCAGTATACTACATCAGACTCAGTATACTACAGTAGGCTCAGTAAACTACATCAGACTCAGTACACTACATCAGACTCAGTATACTACATCAGACTCAGTAAACTACATCAGACTCAGTATACTACATCAGACTCAGTATACTACAGTAGGCTCAGTAAACTACATCAGACTCAGTACACTACATCAGGCTCAGTACATTACAGTGTAGTAGGCTCTCACTTTCCAGTCAGCAGCTGAATGGGAACTAGTACTTCCTGTGTAATCACCTACATAAATCCACTCAAACAAAGGAATTTAATTTGAGGCCTCAGCAGAGCAGCCAGACGGTAAGACCTGGCAATCCGGCTTGGAGCTACCGCTTTAATCCACAACCCATCTGGGACCCTCCGACCAACCCACTCAACGCCACAGGGTGGATTTTGGGGGGGGGGGGGTCCTGGGGTAGGGAAGTCCTGGACGTCTGTTGTTGTGGTGGTCGACCAGGGGGTGCAACCCACACGCAACCCTACCATGAGACGGACGTTTTCTGCAGTTTAGATTGGATTGCATCAAGGGAAGGAGGTTGGTTGATATGAGTGGGGATTCACGCTGGGGGTTTGAGTTGGATGGTATACACTACAGTATGGGGAATTCGCTGAGGATTATTTTAGCCTGTCTTTTGACTAGTGGTTTAACTGTTCTTCTAGATATCTTGATTATTGTTCTTCTAGATATCTTGATTACTGTTCTTCTAGATATCTTGATTACTGTTTTTCTAGATATCTTGATTACTGTTCTTCTAGATATCTTGATTATTGTTCTTCTAGATATCTTGATTATTGTTCTTCTAGATATCTTGATTATTGTTCTTCTAGATATCTTGATTACTGTTCTTCTAGATATCTTGATTTTTGTTCTTCTAGATATCTTTATTACTGTTCTTCTAGATATCTTGATTACTGTTCTTCTAGATATCTTGATTACTGTTCTTCTAGATATCTTGATTATTGTTCTTCTAGATATCTTGATTATTGTTCTTCTAGATATCTTGATTACTGTTCTTCTAGATATCTTGATTATTGTTCTTCTAGATATCTTGATTACTGTTCTTCTAGATATCTTGATTACTGTTCTTCTAGATATCTTTATTATTGTTCTTCTAGATATCTTGATTACTTTTTTTCTAGATATCTTGATTATTTTCTTCCAGATATCTTGATTACTGTTCTTCTAGATATCTTGATTATTGTTCTTCTAGATATCTTGATTATTGTTCTTCTAGATATCTTGATTATTGTTCTTCTAGATATCTTGATTACTTTTTTTCTAGATATCTTGATTACTGTTCTTCTAGATATCTTGATTACTGTTCTTCTAGATATCTTGATTATTGTTCTTCTAGATATCTTGATTATTGTTCTTCTAGATATCTTGATTATTGTTCTTCTAGATATCTTGATTATTGTTCTTCTAGATATCTTGATTACTTTTTTTCTAGATATCTTGATTATTTTCTTCTAGATATCTTGATTACTGTTCTTCTAGATATCTTGATTATTGTTCTTCTAGATATCTTGATTATTGTTCTTCTAGATATCTTGATTATTGTTCTTCTAGATATCTTGATTACTGTTCTTCTAGATATCTTGATTATTGTTCTTCTAGATATCTTGATTATTGTTCTTCTAGATATCTTGATTATTGTTCTTCTAGATATCTTGATTACTTTTTCTAGATATGTTGATTATTTTCTTCTAGATATCTTGATTACTGCTCTTCTAGATATCTTGATTATTGTTCTTCTAGATATCTTGATTATTGTTCTTCTAGATATCTTGATTATTGTTCTTCTAGATATCTTGATTATTGTTCTTCTAGATATCTTGATTATTGTTCTTCTAGATATCTTGATTACTGTTCTTCTAGATATCTTGATTATTGTTCTTCTAGATATCTTGATTATTGTTCTTCTAGATATCTTGATTATTGTTCTTCTAGATATCTTGATTACTTTTTCTAGATATGTTGATTATTTTCTTCTAGATATCTTGATTACTGTTCTTCTAGATATCTTGATTATTGTTCTTCTAGATATCTTGATTATTGTTCTTCTAGATATCTTGATTATTGTTCTTCTAGATATCTTGATTATTGTTCTTCTAGATATCTTGATTACTGTTCTTCTAGATATCTTGATTATTGTTCTTCTAGATATCTTGATTATTGTTCTTCTAGATATCTTGATTATTGTTCTTCTAGATATCTTGATTACTTTTTTTCTAGATATGTTGATTATTTTCTTCTAGATATCTTGATTACTGTTCTTCTAGATATCTTGATTATTGTTCTTCTAGATATCTTGATTATTGTTCTTCTAGATATCTTGATTATTGTTCTTCTAGATATCTTGATTATTGTTCTTCTAGATATCTTGATTACTGTTCTTCTAGATATCTTGATTATTGTTCTTCTAGATATCTTGATTATTGTTCTTCTAGATATCTTGATTATTGTTCTTCTAGATATCTTGATTACTGTTCTTCTAGATATCTTGATTATTGTTCTTCTAGATATCTTGATTATTGTTCTTCTAGATATCTTGATTATTGTTCTTCTAGATATCTTGATTACTTTTTTTCTAGATATGTTGATTATTTTCTTCTAGATATCTTGATTACTGTTCTTCTAGATATCTTGATTATTGTTCTTCTATATATCTTGATTATTGTTCTTCTAGATGTCTTGATTATTGATCTTCTAGATATCTTGATTATTGTTCTTCTAGATATCTTGATTACTGTTCTTCTAGATATCTTGATTATTGTTATTCTAGATATCTTGATTATTGTTCTTCTAGATATCTGATTATTGTTATTCTAGATATCTTGATTACTGTTCTTCTAGATATCTTGATTATTGTTATTCTAGATATCTTGATTATTGTTCTTCTAGATATCTTGATTATTGTTCTTCTAGATATCTTGATTACTGTTATTCTAGATATCTTGATTATTGTTATTCTAGATATCTTGATTATTGTTCTTCTAGATATCTTGATTACTGTTCTTCTAGATATCTTGATTATTGTTCTTCTAGATATCTTGATTATTGTTATTCTAGATATCTTGATGACGTCTTTTATTTTCTTTATTTTCCATATTTGAAGGTCAAACCAATAAACACTTCTCCCTCTCCTGTTAATTTTGACAATTTTCTTTAACTTTCTTAAAAAATGTGGAAAATGTAGGAAAGAAATCTACTTTAATCCCGTTTTCGATTTAAGTTCAAAGGAGGTGTAGACTTTCTATAGGGACTGTTTGTTGTTTGTATCAAATATAATGAATCAAATATTATTTTCAAAAGGCTAAAACTGTCGCTTTGCTCCCCAGTCTCCCCTGCCTGGTGCGTATCGACTGGGTACCGGCGAACCTGCCGTTTCTACTTGTAGAATCGCAAAGCTCGGCAGTGGCCGACAAACTTGACTTTGAGTCACAAACCTCCACGTGGAGGACCCGGCAGAAGTAAAAAAAAAAAAAAAGAAGAAATATTAATAAAGCTGCATAATACAGCGCCTTCGGAAAATATTCAGACCCCATTACCCCTTGACTTTTCCTACATTTTGTTACGTTACAGCCTTACTCTAAAATTGCTACAATACATTTTTTCTTCATCAATCTACGCACAATATCCCATAACGACAAAGCGAAAAACAGTTTAGAAATTTTTGCAAATGTCTTAAAAACAAAAAACAGAAATATCTTATTTACATAAGTATTCAGACCCTTTGCTATGAGACTCGACACAGGTGCATCCTGTGTCCATTGATCATCCTTGAGATGTTTCTACAACTTGATTGGAGTCCACCTGTGGTAAATTCAATTGATTGGACATGATTTTTTAAAGGCACACACCTGTCTATATAAAAGGTCCCACAGTTGACAATGCATGTCAGAGCAAAAACCAAGCCATGAGGCCGAAGGAATTGTCCTTAGAGCTCCAAGACAGGATTGTGTCGAGGCACAGATCTGGGGAAGGGTACCAAAACATTTCTGCAGGATTGAAAGTCCCCAAGAACACAGTGGCCTCCATCATTCTTAAATGGAAGAAGTTTGGAACTACCAAGACCCTTGCTAGAGCGGGCCACACGGCCAAACTGAGCAATCGGGGGAGAAGGGCCTTGGTCAGGGAGGTGACCAAAAACCCGATGGTCACTCTGACAGAGCTCTAGAGTTCCTCTGTGGAGATGGGAGAACCTTCCAGAAGGACAACAATCTCTGCAGCACTCCACCAATCAGGCCTTTATGGTAGAGTGGCCAGACAGAAGCCTGAATGCAAAGCGTCACGTCTGGAGGAATCCTGGCACCATCCCTACGGTGAAGCATGGTGGTGGCAGCATCATGCTGTGGAGAGGTTTTTCAGTGGCAATGAATAGGAGACTAGTCAGGATCGAGGGAAAGATCCTTGATGAAAACCTGCTCCATAGCGCTCAGGACCTCAGACTGGGGCGAAGGTTCACCTTCCAACAGGACAATGACCCTAAGCACACAGCCAAGATAAAGCAGGAGTGGCTTCAGGACAAGTCTCTAAATGTCCTTGAGTGGCCCAGCCAGAGCCCGGACTTGAACCCGATCGAACATCTCTGGAGAGACCTGACAAAAGTTGAGCAGCGACGCTTCTCCACTGATTCTCAGCAGCTTACAGGCAGCTGCATCATTTAAAATGAATTCCATTGTGATGTAATGATCACGTTGATAGCTATGCTAGTTATCTAGCTCATCTGGTTAGTATCAACAAGGGATTTTCTAAAGAATTATAGCTAGTTAGCAACAACAATAGGTATCTACAGCAGACACAAGCCAAACACGTTACTCTATTGGATTGGTGATGGAGCTGTGAACAAGAAAAAGTGAACTGCCGACACTCCGGTCAGGAGGTGCTATAAGTACCTTTCTGCAGGCAGTATCTCTGGTGTGTCTGAGCCATTTTGTGGGCACGCGGGTGGAGTCACTGCGCCAAGTTTCAAGTTTTATGGTATTCAACGAAATGCTTCCTTGCAGGTTCCTTCTGGACAATACAACAACAGCAATAATACATTATGAAAGATAAGAATAGGAACATAAAGTAAATGGCTCAGTAGAACAGGAAATTATTGCACAAACATTCTAAGCAAACAAAGTGATACGTAACGCGGGAAACGGCCCTCTTTTAAAGTACTGGTTGTAGGAGAGAGAGGAGGAGAGGAGGTCACAGGTCACAGGTCACAGGTCCGTGAGAAAAGTGCCAGCTTACAATCTCCTAGTCTTCCTGGTAGAGTCAGTCTCACAGCCCGGGGAAAAGTCTGATTTCTCTCTTTCCAACTCACTTTCTTCAACTGTCTCTACCTCTCAAACCTTTCTTTCTTTCTTTCTGCCCACACCCCCCCTCTCTCCCTCTCTCTCATTCCCATGGCCAACAGGATCTCTCTCTAGTAGAACCAAACCGCAGTGAGTTGGCTGATAGGAGAGACAGACTAGGGGGCGAAACGTATCCTATAGTTCAAAGACAAATACCAAATAGAACTCAGACACAGCCAGGCTTTGATTCCTAGACTGAGCAGCAGAGGACTGGGGGCTTGGTCTTCATCCTCGGAGTATGAACTACTCTGAGTTCTCTCTGTCCAGTAAAATCGGCTTGGGGGCCTGAGTAAAACATTTATGGGAAAACCAAGGAAATTATACAATTAAAATTAACCAGTGTGAGACCAGAAATAGAAGCTGTTCAACAGTCTGATGGTAATAGAAGCTGTTCAACAGTCTGATGGTAATAGAAGCTGTACCCCCTGTATATAGTCTCCACATTGACTCTGTACCGATACCCCCTGTATATAGCCTCCACATTGACTCTGTACCGGTACCCCCTGTATATAGCCTCCACATTGACTCTGTACCGGTACCCCCTGTATATAGTCTCCACATTGACTCTGTACCGGTACCCCCTGTATATAGCCTCCACATTGACTCTGTACCGGTACCCCCTGTATATAGCCTCCACATTGACTCTGTACCGGTACCCCCTGTATATAGCCTCCACATTGACTCTGTACCGGTACCCCCTGTATATAGCCTCCACATTGACTCTGTACCGGTACCCCCTGTATATAGCCATACTACTGCCCTCACATTAACGTCATAATACTGTCCTCACATTAACGTCATAATACCGTCCTCACATTAACGTCATAATACTGTCCTCACATTAACGTCATAATACTGTCATCACATTAACGTCATAATACTGTCCTCACATTAACGTCATAATACTGTCCTCACATTAACGTCAAATTACTGTCCTCACATTAACGTCATAATACCGTCCTCACATTAACGTCATAATACTGTCCTCACATTAACGCCATAATACCGTCCTCACATTAACGCCATAATACTGTCCTCACATTAACGCCATAATACTGTCCACACATTAACGCCATAATACCGCCTCACATTAACGTCAAATTACTGTCCTCACATTAACGTCATAATACCGTCCTCACATTAACGTCATAATACTGTCCTCACATTAACGTCATAATACTGTCATCACATTAACGTCATAATACTGTCCTCACATTAACGTCATAATACTGTCCTCACATTAACGTCATAATACTGTCCTCACATTAACGTCATAATACTGTCCTCACATTAACGTCATAATACTGTCCTCACATTAACGTCATAATACTGTCATCACATTAACGTCATAATACTGTCCTCACATTAACGTCAAATTACTGTCCTCACATTAACGTCATAATACTGTCCTCACATTAACGTCATAATACTGTCCTCACATTAACGCGTCATAATACTGTCCTCACATTAACGCCATAATACTGTCTCTTTACTTTTAACGCTATAATACTGTCCTCACATTAACGTCAAATTACTGTCCTCACATTAACGTCATAATACCGTCCTCACATTAACGTCATAATACTGTCCTCACATTAACGTCATAATACCGTCCTCACATTAACGTCATAATACTGTCCTCACATTAACGTCATAATACCGTCCTCACATTAACGTCATAATACTGTCCTCACATTAACGTCATAATACTGTCCTCACATTAACGTCATAATACTGTCCTCACATTAACGTCATAATACTGTCCTCACATTAACGTCAAATTACTGTCCTCACATTAACGTCATAATACCGTCCTCACATTAACGTCATAATACTGTCCTCACATTAACGTCATAATACTGTCCTCACATTAACGTCATAATACCGTCCTCACATTAACGTCATAATACTGTCCTCACATTAACGTCATAATACCGTCCTCACATTAACGTCATAATACTGTCCTCACATTAACGTCATAATACCGTCCTCACATTAACGTCATAATACTGTCTCACATTAACGCTATAATACTGTCTCACATTAACGCTGGCAATACCGTCCTCACATTAACGCCATAATACTGTCCTCACATTAACGCCATAATACTGTCCTCACATTAACGCTATAATACTGTCCTCTCATTAACGCCATAATACTGTCCTCACATTAACGTCATAATACTGTCCTCACATTAACGCCATAATACCGTCCTCACATTAACGTCATAATACTGTCCTCACATTAACGTCATAATACTGTCCTCACATTAACGTCATAATACTGCCCTCACATTAACGTCATAATACTGCCCTCACATTAACGTCATAATACTGTCCTCACATTAACGTCATAATACTGTCCTCACATTAACGTCATAATACTGTCCACACATTAACGTAATAATACTGCCCTTACATTCACATATTTGTTCAGAGACAGAACTGTAGATTCTCCCTCTCAGACGGTCAGGGGTAGATTCTCCCTCTCAGACTGTCAGGGGTAGATTCTCCCTCTCAGACGGTCAGGGGTAGATTCTCCCTCTCAGACGGTCAGGGGTAGATTCTCCCTCTCAGATGGTCAGGGGTAGATTCTCCCTCTCAGACGGTCAGGGGTAGATTCTCCCTCTCAGACGGTCAGGGGTATATTCTCCCTCTCAGACTGTCAGGGGTAGATTCTCCCTCTCAGACGGTCAGGGGTAGATTCTCCCTCTCAGACGGTCAGGGGTAGATTCTCCCTCTCAGACGGTCAGGGGTAGATTCTCCCTCTCAGACGTTCAGGGGTAGATTCTCCCTCTCAGACGGTCAGGGGTAGATTCTCCCTCTCAGACGGTCAGGGGTAGATTCTCCCTCTCAGACGGTCAGGAATAACAATCCTGGAAGTGAGACCAGGCTAGGTTGACCTCCACACAGTGAGGAGTGAACAGGGAGCTGTCTAACATGGCCTAGTTTACTTTAGAGCAGATTAATGCCCTCAGTCTGTTTGGCCAGACAGAATCATTCTGCGGTTGGTTGGCAGTGGAGAGACATGACAACCAGTTATTCCTTAGACCTTGTGAGCCATGTCTAGGCCATAGAGAGAGAGAGAGAGAGAGAGAGAGAGAGAGAGAGAGAGAGAGAGAGAGAGAGAGAGAGAGAGAGAGAGAGAGAGAGAGAGAGAGAGAGAGAGAGAGAGAGATGTGTGTATTATTATAAAGCCCTCCTACCTGGCTCCCGTGACGTCGACACCCACCATCAGCTGACCGTTGAGTGACAGCAACTCGTCTCGTAGTTTGATTCTACCGCACCTCGCCGCCGGACTCCTCTTCCTCACCTCCGTCACCCAGATACACCCCACGTCCAACACGGGTCCCTGATCCCCTTTCCTCCTCCTCCTCCTCCTCCTCCCTCCCTTCTTCCTGTCCTCCCCGTCCGGATCCCCGAATATAGGGATGTTACCAAAACTCAGTCCCAGCTCTGCCCCGTCCCCCTCTCGCTTGGCGAGGCACACGGCTCGCACCTCCGCGTCCACACCTCCGCACGGCGTCGCGGGTCGTGCCACGTTGCCGGGCTCTTCGTCCTCGGTGAAGTTGAGCTGGATGTACTGCACCAGTTTCTGTATAGCGGCCCGGCATAGAGACATGTCTCCGCTGTTGACCGCGCTGCAGGCATCTACCTCGTGTTCGGACTCCTGGTAGAAGGAAGAGAAGAGTTCGAAGAATGCATTTAAGTGTCACTCACTCCACAATGTTACAGTAATTGACAACACATAAAGACAGATTAAAAAACCACCTTGTGGACTCAAGACCACTCAAGGAGTTTTGAGACACTGTATGCAATCACAGCAGCCAGTCCTAGTACACTATACTACACCGGCTATAATACATTACATCATCTACGCGCATGTATGACAAACCTGGTAAGAGTCTTGATCCGGGTCTCTGCTGGTGGTGGACCGCTGATCCGGGTCTCTGCTGGTGGTGGACTGCTGATCTGGGTCTCCATAGTTGTACTGGTCCCTGGTCTGTGCCCCCAGGAGCCAGTCCTCCAACAGAGGGAGCTGGCTCAGGGCATTCTCCTGGGTGATGGGCATTGTGGCTTGGGCTGGGCCAGACCAGAGCCCCCCTGCATCCTGGGTTGACGGGCACCTATAGAGCCCTCACATTCAACTCTGGACCTCAAAGCCAGTTCCGCAGATTTTTTCTCATTGTTCCCCTCTAATCAGGGACTGATTTAGACCTGGGACACCAGGCGGGTGTGTAATTCATGATCAGGTAGAACAGAGAACCAGCAGGCTCCGGGAACTCGTAGGGGTCAGAGTTGAACACCTCCGCTCTAGAGGCACCGGGCGTGGGAGAGGGAGTACTGCTGGGTACAGACGGACTGGGACACAGGAGGTTTAGTGGACTGAGGTCTGCCTCGTCTGTAGCCGTGTCTCAGAACAACGGATTAGAGCGAGAGCCCCTGGACGTCAGAGAGATGGGAAAAGTTTGCCCCCCGTGTGTGCGAGTCTGCCGCCCTCCCGTCGGCAACCACACGGCCATGATTTCATCACCCAGGAACAAAGCAGAGCTGTCAGGGAAGTGCGTGTGTGTGTGTGTGTGTGTGTGTGTGTGTGTGTGTGTGTGTGTGTGTGTGTGTGTGTGTGTGTGTGTGTGTGTGTGTGTGTGTGTGTGTGTGTGCGTGTGAGATAGGGTTTCTCGGCTCCCTACACACTAAGGGGTAACTGGAGAGAGAGGAGAGACATTATTCGCTTGGCTGGCAGGATTCTGGACCCGGGCAGGATGGACATATCCGATAACTGAGACTGATGAGGGAGAAGGTGTGGGTGACCCGTGCTCACATCGCATCACCACCCGGGTACTGGGGAGCGACAGCCTCACCCCTTCATTCACCTAAAAACAAAGAAGAAAAGTCCACATCAGAGAAGTTATAGTATATATGGCAAATGGCATCCTATTCACTATACAGTCCATGGTCCCTGGTCTAAAGTAGTGTACTATACAGTCCATGGGCCCTGGTCTAAAGTAGTGCACTATACAGTCCATGGTCCCTGGTCTAAAGTAGTGTACTATACAGTCCATGGGCCCTGGTCTAACGTAGTGCACTATACAGTCCATGGGCCCTGGTCTAACGTAGTGCACTATACAGTCCATGGGCCCTGGTCTGTCATCAAGGCAAAGGGTGGCTATTTGAAGAATCACAAATATATTTTGATTCATTTAACACTTTTTTGGTTACTACATGATTCCATATGTGTTATGTCATAGTTTTGATGTCTTCAGTATTATTCTACAATGTAGAAAATAGTGCAAATAAAGAAAAACCCTGGAATGAGTAGGTATGTCCAAACTGTTGACCGGTAGTGTACATACTTTACTCAGTGTCAACAACAGACGGATGGATGGATGCTGAGAGACAGACCCCAGGAATGACTCTCTCTCTCAACATACACATTGATATTTAGACAGCTTCAGTCTATTTCCATATACGGTCTATGGTGGGTCACTGTCCTAGACAACGGTCAAGCAATGGGGTGGTAGTGATAACATCCTCCCCTACAGTGTGATAATGCTGGTAGTGATAACATCGATCTATGGTGGGTCACTGTCCTAGACAACGGTCAAGCAATGGGGTGGTAGTGATAACATCCTCCCCTACAGTGTGATAATGCTGGTAGTGATAACATCCTCCCCTACCGTGTGATAATGCTGGTAGTGATAACATCCTCCCCTACAGTGTGATAATGCTGGTAGTGATAACATCGATCTATGGTGGGTCACTGTCCTAGACAACGGTCAAGCAATGGGGTGGTAGTGATAACATCCTCCCCTACAGTGTGATAATGCTGGTAGTGATAACATCCTCCCCTACCGTGTGATAATGCTGGTAGTGATAACATCCTCCCCTACTGTGTGATAATGCTGGTAGTGATAACATCCTCCCCTACAGTGTGATAATGCTGGTAGTGATAACATCCTCCCCTACAGTGTGATAATGCTGGTAGTGATAACATCCTCCCCTACAGTGTGATAATGTTGGTAGTGATAACCCCCTCAGCCTACAGTGTGATAATGCTGGTAGTGATAACACCCTCAGCCTACAGTGTGATAATTCTGGTAGTGATAACACCCTCAGCCTACAGTGTGATAATGCTGGTAGTGATAACACCATCCCCTACAGTGTGATAATGCTGGTAGTGATAACATCCTCCCCTACCGTGTGATAATGCTGGTAGTGATAACACCCTTAGCCTACCGTGTGATAATGCTGGTAGTGATAGCATCCTTCCCCACAGTGTGATAATGCTGGAGGTGATAACATCCCCCCAACAGTGTGATAATGCTGGTAGTGATAACATCATCCCCTACCATGTGATAATGCCGGTAGTGATAACACCCCCCCTACAGTGTGATAATGCTGTAAGCGTTTATAACATCCTCCCCTACAGTGTGATAATGCTGTAAGCGATAACATCCTTCTCATACAGTGCGATAATGCTGGTAGTGATAACATCCTCCCCACAGTGTGATAATGCTGGTAGTGATAACATCCTCCCCTACAGTGTGGTAATGCTGGTAGTGATAACATCCTCCCCTACTGTGTGATAATGCTGGTAGTGATAACACCCTCCCCTACAGTGTAATAATGCTGGTAGTGATAGCACCCTCCCCTACCATGTGATAATGCTGGTAGTGATAACATCCTCCCAACCTTGTGATAATGCTGTCAGTGATAACATCCTCCCCAACAGTGTGATAATTGCTGTAGTGATAACATCCTCCCCTACAGTGTGATAATGCTTGTAGTGATAACATCCTCCCCTACAGTGTGATAATGCTGGTAGTGATAACATCCTCCCCTACAGTGTGATAATGCTGGTAGTGATAACATCCTCCCCTACAGTTTGATAATGCTGGTAGTGATAACACCCTCCCCTACAGTGTGATAATGCTGGTAGTGATAACATCCACCCATATAGTGTGATAATGCTGGTAGTGATAACACCCTCCCCTACAATGTGATAATGCTGGTAGTGATAACATCCTCCCCTACAGTGTGATACTGCAGGTAGTGATAACACCCTCCCATATAGTGTGATAATGCTGGTAGTGATAACACCCTCCCCTACAGTGTGATAATGCTGGTAGTGATAACACCCTCCCCTACAGTGTGATAATGCTGGTAGTGACCCACACAGGGAGGAGGCAAACACACACAAATGCAAATTCCATAATAGCTGTTGGGAATTATCCTGCATGGAGACAAGATATCCTAAGATCCTCCCTCTCAGAGCATGTGTCTGTTCTGTCGGGATGGGTTTCTGTTCTGTTGGGGCTGAGTGTCTGTTCTGTCGGGGCTGGGTGTCTGTTCTGTCGGGGCTAGGTGTCTGTTCTGTCGGAGCTGGGTGTCTGTTCTGTCGGGGCTGGGTGTCTGTTCTGTCGGAGCTGGGTTTCTGTTCTGTCGGGGCTGGGTGTCTGTTCTGTCGGAGCTGGGTTTCTGTTCTGTCGGGGCTGAGTGTCTCTTCTGTCGGGGCTGAGTGTCTGTTCTGTCGGAGCTGGGTTTCTGTTCTGTCGGGGCTGAGTGTCTGTTCTGTCGGGGCTGGGTGTCTGGTCTGTCGGGGCTGGGTGTCTGTTCTGTCGGGGCTGGGTGTCTGTTCTGTCGGGGCTGGGTGTCTGTTCTGTCGGGGCTGGGTGTCTGTTCTGTCGGGGCTGGGTGTCTGTTCTGTTGGGGCTGAGTGTCTGTTCTGTCGGGGCTGAGTGTCTGTTCTATCGGGGCTAGGTGTCTGTTCTGTCGGGGCTGAGTGTCTGTTCTGTCGGGGCTGAGTGTCTGTTCTGTCGGGGCTGAGTGTCTGTTCTGTCGGAGCTGAGTGTCTGTTCTGTCGGGGCTGAGCGTCTGTTCTGTCGGGGCTGAGCGTCTGTTCTGTCGGGGTTGAGCGTCTGTTCTGTCGGGGCTGAGTGTCTGTTCTGTCTGGGCTGGGTGTCTGTTCTGTCGGAGCTGAGTGTCTGCTCTGTCTGGGCTGAGTGTCTGTTCTGTCGGGGCTGAGTGTCTGTTCTGTCTGGGCTGGGTGTCTGTTCTGTCGGAGCTGAGTGTCTGTTCTGTCTGGGCTGAGTGTCTGTTCTGTTGGAGCTGAGTGTCTGTTCTGTCGGAGCTGAGTGTCTGTTCTGTCGGGCTGGGTGTCTGTTCTGTCGGAGCTGAGTTGGAACAATACCACAGTCAAAACAAAGATAGTTCTACGCTAGTCCTAAATTGCTGGCTGTGTTATGGTGGTGAAATGTGGCTTTCCGAATTCAACATGGAACATTAAAACATAGAATTAAACGTAGCAGCCATTGCCTTGAGGAAAATCGTTTTGCCATACTACCTAAACCAGAAGTCATTTCTAAATTCTGATGATACAAAATGACAGGGCAAGTGGACCGTAATGAACCTGAACATGCTGCACTATCATATTATATAATGGCTGGGATCCAATTTAGAAAAACAATGGCGCCAATTGTTCATTGATGGATTGTACGTTTCCATCTGGATACATTAGTCCGATAGCCTCTTATCATTGTTGGCCTTGGGGATAAAAACGTTGTTGTCTCTTCCCATTGCCCCAGGGTCCATCTGCACAGGGTCTCTTCCCATTGCCCCAGGGTCCATCTGCACAGGGTCTCTTCCCATTGCCCCAGGGTCCATCTGCACAGGGTCTCTTCCCATTGCCCCAGGGTCCATCTGCACAGGGTCTCTTCCCATTGCCCCAGGTTCCATCTGCACAGGGTCTCTTCCCATTGCCCCAGGGTCCATCTGCACAGGGTCTCTTCCCATTGCCCCAGGGTCCATCTGCACAGGGTCTCTTCCCATTGCCCCGGGGTCCATCTGCACAGGGTCTCATCCCATTGCCCAAGGGTCCATCTGCACAGGGTCTCTTCCCATTGCCCCAGGGTCCATCTGCACAGGGTCTCATCCCATTGCCCAAGGGTCCATCTGCACAGGGTCTCTTCCCATTGCCCCGGGGTCCATCTGCACAGGGTCTCTTCCCATTGCCCCAGGTTCCATCTGCACAGGGTCTCTTCCCATTGCCCTAGGTTCCATCTGCACAGGGTCTCTTCCCATTGCCCCAGGGTCCATCTGCACAGGGTCTCATCCCATTGCCCCAGTTTCCATCTGCACAGGGTCTCTTCCCATTGCCCCAGGGTCCATCTGCACAGGGTCTCTTCCCATTGCCCCAGGGTCCATCTGCACAGGGTCTCTTCCCATTGCCCCAGGGTCCATCTGCACAGGGTCTCTTCCCATTGCCCCAGGTTCCATCTGCACAGGGTCTCTTCCCATTGCCCCAGTTTCCATCTGCACAGGGTCTCTTCCCATTGCCCCAGGTTCCATCTGCACAGGGCCTCTTCCCATTGCCCCAGGTTCCATCTGCACAGGGTCTCTTCCCATTGCCCCAGGTTCCATCTGCACAGGGTCTCTTCCCATTGCCCCAGGTTCCATCTGCACAGGGTCTCTCTCTATGACCTCTGGTAATTAATGAATTAATCTGCCGTAATTCCAAGCCAGTCTGCAGAGCTCAAAGCAGTAAATCCTATCAGGCGATAGAGGACCCAGCTATATGGCATCAGTCAAGGTACACGAAGGCATGGTGGAGATATTATACTCCAAAGAAAAGAGGAATGACCCTGTTCCTCTCAGCAATATTAGACCCTGTTTCTCCCAGCGATATTAGACCCTGTTTCTCTCAGCGATATTAGACCCTGTTCCTCTCAGCGATATTAGACCCTGTTTCTCTCAGCGATATTAGACCCTGTTTCTCTCAGCGATATTAGACCCTGTTTCTCCCAGCGATATTAGACCCTGTTTCTCTCAGCGATATTAGACCCTGTTTCTCTCAGCGATATTAGACCCTGTTTCTCTCAGTGATATTAGACCCTGTTTCTCTCAGCGATATTAGACCCTGTTTCTCTCAGCGATATTAGACCCTGTTTCTATCAGCGATATTAGACCCTGTTTCTCTCAGCGATATTAGACCCTGTTTCTATCAGCGATATTAGACCCTGTTTCTCTCAGCGATATTAGACCCTGTTTCTCTCAGCGATATTAGACCCTGTTTCTCTCAGCAATATTAGACCCTGTTTCTCTCAGCGATATTAGACCCTGTTTCTCTCAGCAATATTAGACTCTGTTTCTCTCAGCGAAATTAGACCCCGTTTCTCTCAGTGATATTAGACCCTGTTTCTCTCAGTGATATTAGACCCGGTTTCTCTCAGCGATATTAGACCCTGTTTCTCTCAGCGATATTAGACCCCTGTTTCTCTCAGCGATATTAGACCCTGTACGGAGTGAATTTCCTTCTACTGAAATAACTCTTTGACATGCTGCTCTCCCAAAAGGTCCGCAGTCAATAAGAAAAAGCCCAAACTACATGGCACACAAAGCTCTGTCTGCAGAGACCTCTACACAGGACAAGCTGTAGACTGTTACAAAAGGACGGGACGACACACAAACCCGAATATGGAATGCGCCCAAAAGAGAAAAGCACCTCATCAAGTCATAGCCTTACCCTTCATCACACAGGCTGGGTGGTCGGAGGTTTTTCACCTAAAAGAAAATAAATAATAATAATAAAAAATATTCACAGTCTGTTTGATCTGTGTCAGGGCTTTCTAAGGGCTTTACTTCTATCTGCCTCTCTGCCAGATTCATCCAGTCACGGCTTATAACATCTCCGTTTGATCTGTGTCTAAGGGCTTTACTTCTATCTGCCTCTATGCCAGATTCATCCAGTCACGGCTTATAACATCTCTGTTTGATCTGTGTCTAAGGGCTTTACTTCTATCTGCCTCTCTGCCAGATTCATCCAGTCACGGCTTATAACATCTCTGTTTGATCTGTGTCTAAGGGCTTTACTTCTATCTGTCTCTCTGCCAGATTCATCTAGTCACGGCTTATAACATCTCTGTTTGAGACATTCAGATCTTTGTTGAGTTTCCTCATCCTCAATGTCATCGGCTAGACAAGCTGTATTGTGTGTTTGGGTTTGTTACAGGGGGTTTGTTACAGAGGGTTTGTAAAGGGGGTTTGTTACAGGGGTTTGTTACGGGGGTTTGTTACGGGGGTTTGTTACGGGGGTTTGTTACAGGGGTTTGTTACGGAGGGTTTGTTACAGGGGTTTGTTACAGGGGTTTGTTACATGGGTTTGTTACAGGGGTTTGTTACGGGGGTTTGTTACAGGGGTTTGTTACGGGGGTTTGTTACGGGGTTTGTTACGGGGGTTTGTTACGGGGGTTTGTTACAGGGGTTTGTTACATGGGTTTGTTACATGGGTTTGTTACAGGGGTTTGTTACGGAGGGTTTGTTACGGGGGTTTGTTACAGGGGTTTGTTACAGGGGTTTGTTACAGGGGTTTGTTACAGGGGTTTGTTACAGGGGTTTGTTACGGGGGTTTGTTACAGGGGTTTGTTACGGAGGGTTTGTTACGGAGGGTTTGTTACAGGGGTTTGTTATGTGCAGGGGAGAATGCAGAATACATTTATTCCCGATACATGACCTCCTATAATTTATTGGTCTAGTCATAGAACTACATACATAATCTCTATTAATTCAATAGGATCTCTGTGAGTCTACCCGTAAAGATTTATCATTTAACTTTTAAAATGTATTAACTTTCAGTGTGGCATCAACACAACCAGTCAAGAGGTTTTCATCTGATCGTCAAAGCGATCACTTCAAAGGTCCTTCTTTAAAAGGGTTCTGGCGCTGGTTCCATCCACTCACAACATATTTCCAGCCTCCAAACAGTGGTGAATGAAAAGAGACACCTGTTACACAAAACATCAAAAAAGCTTCATGACATTTAAATACCAGGTATAAAGGTTAACCCTTTAACCACCCCAAGGGACATGCTGGACAAAAAAGCCTGCTGAGTCTCAGTTTGGAAGTTCACTTTATGGAACCCCAAACTTAGGAATGTAATCAATGTTTCCGTTTATTTCTGTTGACTTCTTCTCCCAAGTGTTCTACGGCGCTACATTGTCTACAGAAGTGAGTCATTCAAATGTTGAAACCGGCTCACAGTGACTACAGTGAATTGTGTTGTGTTAATGTATGAAACAAAGGGGAGAGATACACACATATATAGAAAGTATTCAGACCCCTGGATGAACAGAACCTATATCTACCTATCTACAGCGCTTTCAGAAAGCATTCAGACCCCTTGATGAACAGAACCTATATCTACCTATCTACAGCGCATTCAGAAAGTATTCAGGCCCCTTGATGAACAGAACCTATATCTACCGCGCATTCAGAAAGTATTCAGACCCCTTGATGAACAGAGCCTATATCTACCTATCTACAGCGCTTTCAGAAAGCATTCAGACCCCTTGATGAACAGAACCTATATCTACCTATCTACAGCGCATTCAGAAAGCATTCAGACCCCTTGATGAACAGAACCTATATCTACCGCGCATTCAGAAGGTATTCAGACCCCTTGATGAACAGAACCTATATCTACCTATCTACAGCGCATTCAGAAAGTATTCAGACCCCTGGATGAACAGAACCTATATCTACCTATCTACAGCGCATTCAGAAAGCATTCAGACCCCTTGATGAACAGAATCTATATCTACCTATCTACAGCGCATTCAGAAATTATTCAGGCCCCTTGATGAACAGAATCTATATCTACCTATCTACAGCGCATTCAGAAAGCATTCAGACCCCTTGATGAACAGAGCCTATATCTACCTATCTACAGCGCATTCAGAAAGCATTCAGGCCCCTTGATGAACAGAGCCTATATCTACCTATCTACAGCGCATTCAGAAAGCATTCAGGCCCCTTGATGAACAGAGCCTATATCTACCTATCTACAGCGCATTCAGAAAGCATTCAGACCCCTTGATGAACAGAGCCTATATCGTTGTCCTGTTGGAAAGTGAACCAGTCTGAGGTCCTGAGCAGGATTTCATCAAGGATCTCCTGAGCTCAATTTCGAGTCTTATAGCAAAGGGTCTGAATACTTACGTAAATAAGTTATTTAAAAAAAAATATATATATATATATATATATAAAATTGCTACAATTATAAAACCTGTTTTTTGCTTTGTCATTATGGGGTATTGTGTGTAGATTGATGAGGGATTTCTTTTTAATCATCTATCTATCTACGTAGACAAAACTTGGTTAATGTTCCCGGAGCAAGAAATTAGGGCTTTCCACACGCACAACTCTCAAAAGGAGATCAAAGCAAAGTAGCCACACCAAACTAGCATGTCTCTTCAGATCCATTTTCATCACCAGAGGGGGGGGGTCACAAAGAGGACAAGGCCACATCACCGCACCGTTACTTACGCTGAACAAAAATATAAAACGCAACATGCAATAATTTCAACGACTTAACTGGGTTACAGTTCATATAAGGAAATCAGTCAATTGAAATTAATTCATTAGGTCCTAATCTACGGATTTCACATGACTGGGAATACAGATATGCATCTGTTGGTCATAAATACCTTAAAACAAAGGTAGGGTGTGTGGATCAGAAAACCAGTCAGTATCTGGTGTGACCACCATTTGCCTCATGCAGCGCGACACGTCTCCTTCACATAGAGTTGATCAGGCTGTTGATTGTGGCCTGTGGAATGTTGTCCCACTCCTCTTCAATGACTGTACGGAGTTACTGGATATTGGCAGGAACTGGAACACGCTGTCGTACACATTGATCCAGAGCATCCCAAACATGCTCAATGGGTGACATGTCTGGTGAGTATGCAGGCCATGGAAGAACTGGGACATTTTCAGCATCCAGGAATTGTGTACAGATCCTTGTGACATGGGGCGGTGCATTATCATGCTGAAACATGAGGTGATGGAGGTGGATGAATGGTACGACAACGGGCCTCAGGATCTCATCACAGTATAGATACTACTGCATGGTCGGAAGTAGAAGCACAAGCATTTCGCTACACTCGCATTAACATCTGCTAACCATGTGTGTGTGATTTTATTAAAGTAGTATTACATTATGTTGTGCTTAAGAACAGCCCTTAGCCGTGGTTTATTGGCCATATTCCACACCCCCTCTGGCCTTATTGCTTAAGTATATTATAGATTATAGTATAATTATAGATTATAGTATAATTCTGTCTACAAAACCCAAGTAAGAGGTTGGGGCCAGGTTGGAAGGGTACAGGGGAACAACCTGGGGGCCAGTTAGGAAGGGCTGGGGGACAACCTGGGGGCCAGTTAGGAAGGGTACGGGGGACAACCTGGGGGCAGGTTGAAGGGCACGGGGACAACCTGGGGGCCAGTTAGGAAGGGCATGGGGACAAACCTAGGGGCCAGTTAGGAAGGGAGGGGGGACAACCTGGGGGCAGGTTGAAGGGCACGGGGACAACCTGGGGGCCAGTTAGGAAGGGCACGGGGACAACCTGGGGGCCAGGTTGGAAGGGCACGGGGACAACCTGGGGGCCAGTTAGGAAGCTGTATGGGGGACAACCTGGGGGCCAGTTAGGAAGGGCACGGGGACAACCTGGGGGCCAGTTAGGAAGCATATGGGGGACAACCTGGGGCCCAGTTAGGAAGGGTACGGGGGGACAACCTGGGGGCCAGTTAGGAAGGGCACGGGGGGACAACCTGGGGGCCAACTAGGAAGGGTACGGGGGTGCTCCAGGGGTGTGTCTCTGTGTGTGTACTCCAGCCAAGAAAGAATAGCCACTATCCAGCTCCGCCCTCTCGGATGGTTATGTCTTGCTGGTGGTTGAGACAGCTGTGTGTGTGTGTGTGTGTGTGTGTGTGTGTGTGTGTGTGTGTGTGTGTGTGTGTGTGTGTGTGTGTGTGTGTGTGTGTGTGTGTGGTTAGAGTATCCCCAGTCAACAGTGCAGGCCTCCACTCTAAACAGGCATTCAGCTCAGGGCATCACAGGGTTTTCTGGACCACTTAATGTTGTGAAGGGCTCTAAACATAGCCCGCAGGACCACAAGACCAAACACCAAGGAGGGAGCAGAGCGAAGGAGACAAGAGGAGAGCTTTAAGTGCTACATGCCACAACAGGGCTGGACTGTCTGGCCCAATTCCACAGCCACGGCCCTCTCCGCTGCATCTCATACGGAACACTATTGCCTGCATAGTGTACTACCTTTGACTTGAGCCCTACTGGACCTGGTTGAAAGTAGAGCTGGGCCCTATTGGACCTGGTTGAAAGTAGAGCTGAGCCCTATGGGACCTGGTTGAAAGTAGAGCTGAGCCCTATGGGACCTGGTTGAAAGTAGAGCTGGGCCCTATGGGACCTGGTTGAAAGTAGAGCTGAGCCCTATGGGACCTGGTTGAAAGTAGAGCTGGGCCCTATGGGACCTGGTTGAAAGTAGAGCTGAGCCCTATGGGACCTGGTTGAAAGTAGAGCTGAGCCCTATGGGACCTGGTTGAAAGTAGAGCTGAGCCCTATGGGACCTGGTTGAAAGTAGAGCTGAGCCCTATGGGACCTGGTTGAAAGTAGAGCTGGGCCCTATGGGACCTGGTTGAAAGTAGAGCTGGGCCCTATGGGACCTGGTTGAAAGTAGAGCTGGGCCCTATGGGACCTGGTTGAAAGTAGAGCTGAGCCCTATGGGACCTGGTTGAAAGTAGAGCTGAGCCCTATGGGACCTGGTTGAAAGTAGAGCTGGGCCCTATGGGACCTGGTTGAAAGTAGAGCTGGGCCCTATGGGACCTGGTTGAAAGTAGAGCTGGGCCCTATGGGACCTGGTTGAAAGTAGAGCTGAGTCCTATGGGACCTGGTTGAAAGTAGAGCTGAGCCCTATGGGACCTGGTTGAAAGTAGAGCTGAGCCCTATGGGACCTGGTTGAAAGTAGAGCTGAGCCCTATGGGACCTGGTTGAAAGTAGAGCTGAGCCCTATGGGACCTGGTTGAAAGTAGAGCTGGGCCCTATGGGACCTGGTTGAAAGTAGAGCTGGGCCCTATGGGACCTGGTTGAAAGTAGAGCTGGGCCCTATGGGACCTGGTTGAAAGTAGAGCTGAGTCCTATGGGACCTGGTTGAAAGTAGAGCTGGGCCCTATGGGACCTGGTTGAAAGTAGAGCTGAGTCCTATGGGACCTGGTTGAAAGTAGAGCTGAGCCCTATGGGACCTGGTTGAAAGTAGAGCTGAGCCCTATGGGACCTGGTTGAAAGTAGAGCTGAGCCCTATGGGACCTGGTTGAAAGTAGAGCTGGGCCCTATGGGACCTGGTTGAAAGTAGAGCTGGGCCCTATGGGACCTGGTTGAAAGTAGAGCTGGGCCCTATGGGACCTGGTTGAAAGTAGAGCTGGGCCCTATGGGACCTGGTTGAAAGTAGAGCTGAGCCCTATGGGACCTGGTTGAAAGTAGAGCTGGGCCCTATGGGACCTGGTTGAAAGTAGAGCTGGGCCCTATGGGACCTGGTTGAAAGTAGAGCTGAGCCCTATGGGACCTGGTTGAAAGTAGAGCTGAGTCCTATGGGACCTGGTTGAAAGTAGAGCTGAGCCCTATGGGACCTGGTTGAAAGTAGAGCTGAGTCCTATGGGACCTGGTTGAAAGTAGAGCTGAGTCCTATGGGACCTGGTTGAAAGTAGAGCTGAGCCCTATGGGACCTGGTTGAAAGTAGAGCTGAGCCCTATGGGACCTGGTTGAAAGTAGAGCTGGGCCCTATGGGACCTGGTTGAAAGTAGAGCTGGGCCCTATGGGACCTGGTTGAAAGTAGAGCTGGGCCCTATGGGACCTGGTTGAAAGTAGAGCTGGGCCCTATGGGACCTGGTTGAAAGTAGAGCTGAGCCCTATGGGACCTGGTTGAAAGTAGAGCTGAGCCCTATGGGACCTGGTTGAAAGTAGAGCTGAGCCCTATGGGACCTGGTTGAAAGTAGAGCTGGGCCCTATGGGACCTGGTTGAAAGTAGAGCTGAGCCCTATGGGACCTGGTTGAAAGTAGAGCTGAGCCCTACTGGACCTGGTTGAAAGTAGAGCTGAGCCCTATGGGACCTGGTTGAAAGTAGAGCTGAGTCCTATGGGACCTGGTTGAAAGTAGAGCTGAGCCCTATGGGACCTGGTTGAAAGTAGAGCTGAGCCCTATGGGACCTGGTTGAAAGTAGAGCTGGGCCCTATGGGACCTGGTTGAAAGTAGAGCTGGGCCCTATGGGACCTGGTTGAAAGTAGAGCTGGGCCCTATGGGACCTGGTTGAAAGTAGAGCTGGGCCCTATGGGACCTGGTTGAAAGTAGAGCTGGGCCCTATGGGACCTGGTTGAAAGTAGAGCTGGGCCCTATGGGACCTGGTTGAAAGTAGAGCTGGGCCCTATGGGACCTGGTTGAAAGTAGAGCTGAGCCCTATGGGACCTGGTTGAAAGTAGAGCTGAGTCCTATGGGACCTGGTTGAAAGTAGAGCTGGGCCCTATGGGACCTGGTTGAAAGTAGAGCTGGGCCCTATGGGACCTGGTTGAAAGTAGAGCTGGGCCCTATGGGACCTGGTTGAAAGTAGAGCTGGGCCCTGGGACCTGGTTGAAAGTAGAGCTGGGCCCTATGGGACCTGGTTGAAAGTAGAGCTGAGCCCTATGGGACCTGGTTGAAAGTAGAGCTGGGCCCTATGGGACCTGGTTGAAAGTAGAGCTGGGCCCTATGGGACCTGGTTGAAAGTAGAGCTGGGCCCTATGGGACCTGGTTGAAAGTAGAGCTGGGCCCTATGGGACCTGGTTGAAAGTAGAGCTGGGCCCTATGGGACCTGGTTGAAAGTAGAGCTGGGCCCTATGGGACCTGGTTGAAAGTAGAGCTGGGCCCTATGGGACCTGGTTGAAAGTAGAGCTGGGCCCTATGGGACCTGGTTGAAAGTAGAGCTGGGCCCTATGGGACCTGGTTGAAAGTAGAGCTGGGCCCTATGGGACCTGGTTGAAAGTAGAGCTGGGCCCTATGGGACCTGGTTGAAAGTAGAGCTGGGCCCTATGGGACCTGGTTGAAAGTAGAGCTGGGCCCTATGGGACCTGGTTGAAAGTAGAGCTGGGCCCTATTGGACCTGGTTGAAAGTAGAGCTGAGCCCTATGGGACCTGGTTGAAAGTAGAGCTGGGCCCTATTGGACCTGGTTGAAAGTAGAGCTGGGCCCTATGGGACCTGGTTGAAAGTAGAGCTGAGCCCTACTGGACCTGGTTGAAAGTAGAGCTGAGCCCTATGGGACCTGGTTGAAAGTAGAGCTGAGCCCTATGGGACCTGGTTGAAAGTAGAGTTGGGCCCTATGGGACCTGGTTGAAAGTAGAGCTGAGCCCTATGGGACCTGGTTGAAAGTAGAGCTGAGCCCTACTGGACCTGGTTGAAAGTAGAGCTGAGCCCTATGGGACCTGGTTGAAAGTAGAGCTGGGCCCTATGGGACCTGGTTGAAAGTAGAGCTGGGCCCTACTGGACCTGGTTGAAAGTAGAGCTGGGCCCTATGGGACCTGGTTGAAAGTAGAGCTGGGCCCTATGGGACCTGGTTGAAAGTAGAGCTGAGCCCTATGGGACCTGGTTGAAAGTAGAGCTGGGCCCTATGGGACCTGGTTGAAAGTAGAGCTGGGCCCTATGGGACCTGGTTGAAAGTAGAGCTGAGCCCTATGGGACCTGGTTGAAAGTAGAGCTGGGCCCTATGGGACCTGGTTGAAAGTAGAGCTGGGCCCTATGGGACCTGGTTGAAAGTAGAGCTGGGCCCTATGGGACCTGGTTGAAAGTAGAGCTGAGCCCTATGGGACCTGGTTGAAAGTAGAGCTGGGCCCTATGGGACCTGGTTGAAAGTAGAGCTGGGCCCTATGGGACCTGGTTGAAAGTAGAGCTGAGCCCTATGGGACCTGGTTGAAAGTAGAGCTGGGCCCTATGGGACCTGGTTGAAAGTAGAGCTGGGCCCTATGGGACCTGGTTGAAAGTAGAGCTGGGCCCTATGGGACCTGGTTGAAAGTAGAGCTGGGCCCTATGGGACCTGGTTGAAAGTAGAGCTGAGCCCTATGGGACCTGGTTGAAAGTAGAGCTGGGCCCTATGGGACCTGGTTGAAAGTAGAGCTGAGCCCTATGGGACCTGGTTGAAAGTAGAGCTGAGCCCTATGGGACCTGGTTGAAAGCAGAGCACGACAAAGGGAATAGGGTGCCATTTGGGACAAAGCCCCTCTGTCTTTCTCTCTAGACTTGGTTATGTATTTTTTCTGATAACTGGAGACTTGATGTTACAGCCTGCTATCTCTAGTACAACACCGCCCCTTCTCCTCCCTTCTCCTCCCCTTCTCCTCCCCTTCTCCTCGCCTTCTCTCTTCCCCCTCACCTCACCTCCCCTTCTCTCTTCTCATTTCTTCTTTTTATTTATTTTATTTAACCTTTAACAGAAAAAGCCCATTGAGACCCAGTCTTTTTTTCAAGGGAGACCTGGCCAAGAAGGTAGCAACTGCAGGCTGAGTTCGGGAGCCGTCGGAGGGGACGGAAGGACGACCCCACCACCGTACTCCCCAATCTGACAGTCAGCTGGGCTAAAGGACTGCAGACCAGCGGAGAGACAGCCAGGGGAGAGTCGAGCTATCGCAGATGACCCCAATTGGATGAACGCCAAAGGAGGTGTTTTGAGTGTGGCGCCCGGGGACACCTCCCATGGAAAATAATAAGATAAAGCAGATCCGGACCTCCGTCTATCACCCGCAGACGGATGGGCTCGACGAACGGTTCAATAAGACGCTCAAACAAATGCTGCGGAAGATGAGGGAGCGGATGACAGCCATATGGCCAGTGGTAAGGGAACATATGGAGAAGGCCCAGCGCGGCCAAGCCGAGGTCTACAATCGGGCTACCCAGCCCAGAGAGTTCCATGTGGGTGGCAAGGTGCTAGTTTTAATCCCCACCGCAGAAAGTAAGTTCCTGGCAACATGGCGAGGTGACAGAGGAGCTGGGACCCGTAAATTACCGCGTAAGGCAGCCGTGGAGATGGAAACCCCCAACAGATTTACAACGTGAAGCTATTGAAGAGGTGGCACGTGAGGACAGCCTTGGCCGTGTTGTGGTCAAAACCTGGGATGTCTACGGCCCAGAAGCAAGCGCTCCGGGAGCTTATCGACCGGAACGCCACTGTGTTTTCCGAGAATCCGGGCCGAACGACCCTCATTGAACACCACGTCCAGGGTGAACGGCATCAGTTTGTTCGATGCCGAGGGTGGACAAGCTCATCAACTGGTTGGGAAAGGCCCGGTACATCAGCATCCTGGACCTGACCAAGGGATATTGGCAAGTGCCTTTGGCAGCCTGGGAGAAAACTCCATTCTCGACAACGGATGGCTTATACCAAATACCAGGTCCTCCCGTTCGGTCTCCATGAAGCCCCGCCCACATTCCAGCGTCTGATGGACCGAGTCCTCCGACCCCACCGACAGTACGCAGCGGCCTATTCGGATGACATCATCATCCACAGCCAAGGTTAAGAAGAGCACCTGACATGACTCCAGGCGGCGCTGGACTCGCTCAGGCAAGCCGGGTTGACAGAGAACCCCAAGAAATGCAAGCTGCGGTTTGAGGATGTGGAGTACCTTGGGTATTTGATCAGACGAGGGAAATGTCAAGCCCCAGGAGAGGAAGGTCCAGGCGGTTCGTAACTGGCCCGTTCCCCTGCACCAAGACACAGGTGAAGTCCTTCCTGGGGCTGGCGGGATACTTCCAGTCTCTGGAAGACAGAGGAGGCTGCATGATAAACAGAGTCCAGTCTCTGGAAGACAGAAGAAGCTGCATGATAAACAGAGTCCAGTCTCTGGAAGACAGAAGAAGCTGCATGATAAACAGAGTCCAGTCTCTGGAAGACAGAAGAAGCTGCATGATAAACAGAGTCCAGTCTCTGGAAGACGGAGGAGGCTGCATGATAAACAGAGTCCAGTCTCTGGAAGACGGAGGAGGCTGCATGATAAACAGAGTCCAGTCTCTGGAAGAAGGAGGAGGCTGCATGATAAACAGAGTCCAGTCTCTGGAAGACAGAAGAAGCTGCATGATAAACAGAGTCCAGTCTCTGGAAGACAGAAGAAGCTGCATGATAAACAGAGTCCAGTCTCTGGAAGACAGAAGAGGCTGCATGATAAACAGAGTCCAGTCTCTGGAAGACAGAGGAGGCTGCATGATAAACAGAGTCCAGTCTCTGGAAGACAGAAGAAGCTGCATGGGAAAACAGAGTCCAGTCTCTGGAAGAAGGAGGAGGCTGCATGATAAACAGAGTCCAGTCTCTGGAAGACAGAGGAGGCTGCATGATAAACAGAGTCCAGTCTCTGGAAGACAGAAGAAGCTGCATGATAAACAGAGTCCAGTCTCTGGAAGACAGAGGAGGTTGCATGATAAACAGAGTCCAGTCTCTGGTAGACAGAGGAGGTTGCATGATAAACAGAGTCCAGTCTCTGGAAGACAGAGGAGGCTGCATGATAAACAGAGTCCAGTCTCTGGAAGACAGAGGAGGCTGCATGATAAACAGAGTCCAGTCTCTGGAAGACAGAAGAAGCTGCATGATAAACAGAGTCCAGTCTCTGGAAGACAGAGGAGGTTGCATGATAAACAGAGTCCAGTCTCTGGTAGACAGAGGAGGTTGCATGGTAAACAGAGTCCAGTCTCTGGAAGACAGAGGAGGCTGTATGGTAAACAGAGTCCAGTCTCTGGTAGACAGAGGAGGTTGCATGATAAACAGAGTCCAGTCTCTGGAAGACAGAGGAGGCTGCATGGTAAACAGAGTCCAGTCTCTGGAAGACAGAGGAGGCTGCATGGTAAACAGAGTCCAGTCTCTGTAATACAGAGGAGGCTGCATGCATATACAACAAGTCACCATAATCAATTACAGAGAGAAAAGTGGCCTGAACAAGCTTCTTTCTAGCCATAAGCCTTATTACGAAAATAAAAACCCAATTTAAATTTAAGCTTTGTCACAAGATTATTCACATTAACTTTAAAGGACAACTTGTCATCCAACCAAATACCTAAGTATTTGTAGGATGACACTTTTCCAATGGATAAACCACCAGACAATGCTAACCTTCTCTGGCTGAGTTCTAGCTCTGGTAAAGGTCATACATTTTTGTTTTTGTACATTCAAGACCTCTTTGGGACCATAACGGGAGGCCTGCAGTGACTGAAAAGCAGTCTGGAGCTCTTCAACAGCCTGAACCAGAGAAGGAGAAAAGGAATATATGACTGGATCATCTGCATATACAGTAGATGCAACTTTCCCCAAATCATTCATACAAATCTCCCCCTCACCTGCCCTACTCCTCCCCCACACCTCCCTTCTCCTCCCCCTCACCTCCCCTACTCCCTTCTCCTCCCTTCTCCTCCCCTTCTCCTCCCTTCTCCTCCCCTTCTCCTCCCCTTCTCCCCCCCTTCTCCTCCACTCCTTTCTCCCTTCCCTCTCCTGTCCTCTCCTCCTTCCCTCTCCTCTCTCCCCTTCTCTCTCCTCTCCTTTCCTCTCCTCTCTCTTCTCCATTCATCAGGGGTTGTGTGTCCATGCTTGTCATTTAAATCACTGTCTAGTCACTATCAACCCATTAAAGACTCAGGTTGTGTTAGAAATGGCACACTATTTCCAATTAAGTTCACTACTTTTTACCAGGGCCCATAGGGAATAGGGTGCCATAGTGCACTACTTTTTTACCAGGGCCCATAGGGTATAGGGTGCCATTTGGGAAGCAGATTCAGACCTAAATATTCATCCAGCCGTGCAGAAACTCTCTGTGATGCCAGAGCGAGTTCTCTCTGTAGAGGTTCCCTGTGAAACTGATTGCTCTGTTAGCTGTGAGTTCTCTGTAGAGGTTCCCTGTGAAACGGATTGTTCTGTTAGCTGTGAGTTCTCTGTAGAGGTTTCCTGTGAAACTGATTGTTCTGTTAGCTGTGTGATTTGTACTACTGGCCTGTCAGATCAGCTGGAAGGCTCAACAGTAAGCTAACAGCCTAGACGATACTACCAGAGAGAGAATATGCACCTTTAGATGTACCTTTAGCCACAGTGGCAGAGTAGAGAGAACCCTAGTACTTAGGTTGAAAATGTCAGAGAACTTTCCCCATATTCCCAGGTTTTCCAGTAATACCAGTTGGAAGATTCCTGGAATCAGGAGGAAATAAGCAGGACATCTGGGAATCCTCCAACCAGGATTTCTGGAAAACCTGGGAATGTTTGGAAAGTTCCCGGGAATTTTGCAACCTACACTCCATCACAATGTCCAGACGTTCCGAAGAAAGTCGAACTGTCCCTCTCTCTCTGTGCTTTGTGAGAGATAGTTAGTCAGTTACTGTAAGAATCAACAGGCGATTGACTTTCTGTTTTCATTCACATTGTAAACACTTTTGTTTTCTTAAACAAATCACTGTAGACCTAGCTAGCCTGTACTATAGACCTAGCTAGCCTGTACTGTAGACCTAGCTAGCCTGTACTGTAGACCTAGCTAGCCTGTACTATAGACCTAGCTAGCCTGTACTGTACTCCTAGCTAGCCTGTACTATAGACCTAGCTAGCCTGTACTGTAGACCTAGCTAGCCTGTACTATAGACCTAGCTAGCCTGTACTGTACTCCTAGCTAGCCTGTACTGTAGACCTAGCTAGCCTGTACTATAGACCTAGCTAGCCTGTACTGTAGACCTAGCTAGCCTGTACTGTAGACCTAGCTAGCCTGTACTGTAGACCTAGCTAGCCTGTACTGTACTCCTAGCTAGCCTGTACTGCAGACCCAGCTAGCCTGTACTGCAGACCTAGCTAGCCTGTACTGTACTCCTAGCTAGCCTGTACTGTAGACCCAGCTAGCCTGTACTGTAGACCTAGCTAGCCTGTACTGCAGACCCAGCTAGCCTGTACTGTACTCCTAGCTAGCCTGTACTGTAGACCTAGCTAGCCTGTACTGTACTCCTAGCTAGCCTGTACTATAGACCTAGCTAGCCTGTACTGTACTCCTAGCTAGCCTGTACTATAGACCTAGCTAGCCTGTACTGTAGACCTAGCTAGCCTGTACTATAGACCCAGCTAGCCTGTACTGCAGACCTAGCTAGCCTGTACTGTACTCTAGCCAGCCTGTACTGTACTCCTAGCCAGCCTATACTGTACTCCTAGCCAGCCTGTACTATAGACCCAGCTAGCCTGTACTGTAGACCTAGCTAGCCTGTACTATAGACCTAGCTAGCCTGTACTGTAGACCTAGCTAGCCTGTACTGTACTCCTAGCTAGCCTGTACTGTAGACCTAGCTAGCCTGTACTGTAGACCTAGCTAGCCTGTACTGTACTCCTAGCTAGCCTGTACTATAGACCTAGCTAGCCTGTACTATAGACCTAGCTAGCCTGTACTGTAGACCTAGCTAGCCTGTACTGTAGACCTAGCTAGCCTGTACTGTACTCCTAGCTAGCCTGTACTATAGACCTAGCTAGCCTGTACTGTACTCCTAGCTAGCCTGTACTGTAGACCTAGCTAGCCTGTACTGTAGACCTAGCTAGCCTGTACTATAGACCTAGATAGCCTGTACTGTAGACCTAGCTAGCCTATACTGTAGACCTAGCTAGCCTGTACTGTAGACCTAGCTAGCCTGTACTGTACTCCTAGCTAGCCTGTACTGTAGACCTAGCTAGCCTGTACTGTAGACCTAGCTAGCCTGTACTGTAGACCTAGCTAGCCTGTACTGTACTCCTAGATAGCCTGTACAGTAGACCTAGCTAGCCTGTACTGTAGACCTAGCTAGCCTGTACTGTACTCCTAGCTAGCCTGTACTGTAGACCTAGCTAGCCTGTACTGTACTCCTAGCTAGCCTGTACTGTAGACCTAGCTAGCCTGTACTGTAGACCTAGCTAGCCTGTACTGTAGACCTAGCTAGCCTGTACTGTAGACCTAGCTAGCCTGTACTGTACTCCTAGCTAGCCTGTACTATAGACCTAGCTAGCCTGTACTGTACTCCTAGCTAGCCTGTACTATAGACCTAGCTAGCCTGTACTGTACTCTAGCTAGCCTGTACTGCAGACCTAGCTAGCCTGTACTGCAGACCTAGCTAGCCTGTACTGCAGACCTAGCTAGCCTGTACTGTACTCCTAGCTAGCCTGTACTGCAGACCCAGCTAGCCTGTACTGCAGACCTAGCTAGCCTGTACTGTACTCCTAGCTAGCCTGTACTATAGGCCTAGCTAGCCTGTACTGTAGACCTAGCTAGCCTGTACTGTACTCCTAGCTAGCCTGTACTATAGACCTAGCTAGCCTGTACTGTACTCTAGCAGCCTGTACTGTACTCCTAGCTAGCCTGTACTATAGACCTAGCTAGCCTGTACTATAGACCTAGCTAGCCTGTACTGTACTCCTAGCTAGCCTGTACTGTAGACCTAGCTAGCCTGTACTGTAGACCTAGCTAGCCTGTACTGTACTCCTAGCTAGCCTGTACTATAGACCTAGCTAGCCTGTACTGTAGACCTAGCTAGCCTGTACTGTAGACCTAGCTAGCCTGTACTGTACTCCTAGCTAGCCTGTACTGTACTCCTAGCTAGCCTGTACTATAGACCTAGCTAGCCTGTACTGTACTCCTAGCTAGCCTGTAGTATAGACCTAGCTAGCCTGTACTGTACTCCTAGCTAGCCTGTACTGTAGACCAAGCTAGCCTGTACTGTAGACCTAGCTAGCCTGTACTGTAGACCTAGCTAGCCTGTACTGTACTCCTAGCTAGCCTGTACTGTAGACCTAGCTAGCCTGTACTGTAGACCTAGCTAGCCTGTACTGTACTCCTAGCTAGCCTGTACTATAGGCCTAGCTAGCCTGTACTGTAGACCTAGCTAGCCTGTACTGTACTCCTAGCTAGCCTGTACTATAGACCTAGCTAGCCTGTACTGTACTCCTAGCTAGCCTGTACTGTACTCCTAGCTAGCCTGTACTGTAGACCTAGCTAGCCTGTACTGTAGACCTAGCTAGCCTGTACTGTACTCCTAGCTAGCCTGTACTGTAGACCTAGCTAGCCTGTACTGCAGACCTAGCTAGCTAGCTAGCCTGGGCCAGCTAGCCTGTACTGCCTAGCCAGCCTGTACTGCAGACCTAGCTAGTTACTAGACCCAGCTAGCCTGTACTGTAGACCCAGCTAGCCTGTACTGTAGACCCAGCCAGCCTGTACTGTAGACCTAGCCAGCCTGTACTGCAGACCTAGCCAGCCTGTACTGTACTAGCTAGCCTGTAGACCCAGCTAGCCTGTACTGTAGACCCAGCTAGCCTGGCCAGCCTGTACTATAGACCCAGCTAGCCTGTACTGTACCCTAGCCTGTACTGACCCTAGCTAGCCTGTACTGCAGACCCAGCTAGCCTGTACTGCAGACCAGCTAGCCTGTGCCTAGCTAGCCTGTACCACAGGCCCTAGCTAGCCTGTACTGTAGACCTAGCTAGCCTGTACTGTACTCCTAGCTAGCCTGTACTGTAGACCTAGCTAGCCTGTACTGCAGACCTAGCTAGCCTGTACTGTACTCCTAGCCAGCCTGTACTATAGACCTAGCTAGCCTGTACTGTAGACCTAGCTAGCCTGTACTGTACTAGCCAGCCTGTACTGCTAGCCTGTACTGCTGCAGACCTAGCTAGCCTGTACTGTACCCTAGCTAGCCTGTACTGTAGACCTAGCTAGCCTGTACTGCAGACCTAGCTACTGTACTAGCTAGCCTGTAGCCTGTACTGTAGACCTAGCTAGCCTGTACTGTACTCCTAGCTAGCCTGTACTATAGACCCAGCTAGCCTGTACTGCAGCTAGCCTGTACTGTAGACCCAGCTAGCCTGTACTGCAGACCTAGCTAGCCTGTACTGCCTAGCTAGCCTGTAGCCTGTACTCTAGCTAGCCTGTACTGTACCTAGCCAGCCTGCACTGCAGACCCAGCTAGCCTGTAGCCTGTGCTGACTCAGCCAGCCTGTACTGTACCTAGCTAGCCTGTACTGCAGACCTGCCTAGCTAGCCTGTACTGTACCTAGCCAGCCTGTACTGTAGCTAGCCTGTACTGTAGACCCTAGCTAGCCTGTACTATAGACCTAGCTAGCCAGCCTGTACTGTACCCTAGCTAGCCTGTACTGCAGACCTAGCTAGCCTGTACTGTACTCTAGCTGGCCTGTACTGTAGACCTAGGCCAGCCTGGCCTGTGCAGACCTAGCTAGCCTGTACTGTAGACCTAGCTAGCCTGTACTGTACTCCTAGCTAGCCTGTACTATAGACCTAGCTAGCCTGTACTGTACTCCTAGCTAGCCTGTACTGTAGACCTAGCTAGCCTGTACTATAGACCTAGCTAGCCTGTACTATAGACCTAGCTAGCCTGTACTGTAGACCTAGCTAGCCTGTACTGTAGACCTAGCTAGCCTGTACTGTAGACCTAGCTAGCCTGTACTGTACTCTAGCTAGCCTGTACTGCAGACCTAGCTAGCCTGCACTGCAGACCCAGCCAGCCTGTACTGTAGACCCAGCCAGCCTGTACTAGCCAGCCTGTGCAGACCCAGCCAGCCTGTACTGTACCCCAGCTAGCCTGTACTGCACTCAGCCAGCCTGTACTAGACCCAGCCAGCCTGTACTGACCTAGCTAGCCTGTACTGCAGACCTAGCCAGCCTGTACTGCAGACCCAGCTAGCCTGTACTGCAGACCCAGCTAGCCTGTACTGTACTCCTAGCCAGCCTGTACTATAGACCTAGCTAGCCTGTACTGTACTCCTAGCTAGCCTGTACTATAGACCTAGCTAGCCTGTACTGTACTCTAGCTAGCCTGTACTGCAGACCTAGCTAGCCTGTACTGTAGACCCAGCTAGCCTGTACTATAGACCTAGCTAGCCTGTACTGTACTCCTAGCCAGCCTGTACTGTAGACCTAGCTAGCCTGTACTGCAGACCTAGCTAGCCTGTACTGTACTCCTAGCCAGCCTGTACAATAGGCCCAGCTAGCCTGTACTGCAGACCTAGCTAGCCTGTACTGTACTCCTAGCCAGCCTGTACTATAGACCTAGCTAGCCTGTACTGTACTCCTAGCTAGCCTGTACTGCAGACCTAGCTAGCCTGTACTGCAGACCTAGCTAGCCTGAGCTAGCCTGTAGAGCCTGTACTGCTAGCTAGCCTGTGCAGACCTAGCTAGCCTGTACCTCCTAGCTAGCCTAGCTAGCTGTACTGCAGACCTAGCCTGAGCCAGCCTAGCCCTAGCAGTGCCTGAGCCTGTACTATAGACCTAGCAGACCTAGCTAGCCTGTACTGCCAGCCTAGACCCAGCTAGCCTGTACTGCAGACCCAGCTAGCCTGTACATAGACCCAGCTAGCCTGTACTATAGACCCAGATAGCCTGTACTGCAGACCTAGCCTGTACTGTAGACCCAGCTAGCCTGTACTACAGACCCAGCTAGCCTGTACTATAGACCCAGATAGCCTGTACTGCAGACCCAGCTAGCCTGTACTATAGACCCAGCTAGCCTGTACTGTACTCCTAGCTAGCCTGTACTGCAGACCCAGCTAGCCTGTACTGTATACCTAGCTAGCCTGTACTGTACTCCTAGCTAGCCTGTACAGTAGACCTAGCTAGCCTGTACTGTACTCCTAGCTAGCCTGTACAGTAGACCTAGCTAGCCTGTACTATAGACCTAGCTAGCCTGTACTATAGACCTAGCTAGCCTGTACTATAGACCTAGCTAGCCTGTACTGTACTCCTAGCTAGCCTGTACTGTAGACCTAGCTAGCCTGTACTGTAGACCTAGCTAGCCTGTACTGCAGACCTAGCTAGCCTGTACTGTACCCTAGCTAGCCTGTACTGCAGACCTAGCTAGCCTGTACTGTAGACCTAGCTAGCCTGTACTGTACTCCTAGCTAGCCTGTACTATAGGCCTAGCTAGCCTGTACTGTAGACCTAGCTAGCCTGTACTGTACTCCTAGCTAGCCTGTACTATAGACCTAGCTAGCCTGTACTGTAGACCCAGCTAGCCTGTACTGCAGACCTAGCTAGGCTGTACTGTACTCTAGCCAGCCTGTACTGCAGACCCAGCTAGCCTGGACTGTAGACCCAGCTAGCCTGTACTGTACTCCTAGCCAGCCTGTACTATAGGCCCAGCTAGCCTGTACTGCAGACCCAGCTAGCCTGTACTGTACTCCTAGCCAGGCCTGTACTATAGACCTAGCTAGCCTGTACTGTACTCCTAGCTAGCCTGTACTGTAGACCTAGCTAGCCTGTACTATAGACCTAGCTAGCCTGTACTATAGACCTAGCTAGCCTGTACTGTACTCCTAGCTAGCCTGTACTGTAGACCTAGCTAGCCTGTACTGTAGACCTAGCTAGCATGTACTATAGACCTAGCTAGCCTGTACTATAGACCTAGATAGCCTGTACTGTAGACCTAGCTAGCCTGTACTGTAGACCTAGCTAGCCTGTACTATAGACCTAGCTAGCCTGTACTATAGACCTAGATAGCCTGTACTGTAGACCTAGCTAGCCTGTACTATAGACCTAGCTAGCCTGTACTGTACTCCTAGCTAGCCTGTACTGTACTCCTAGCTAGCCTGTACAGTAGACCTAGCTAGCCTGTACTATAGGCCTAGCTAGCCTGTACTATAGACCTAGATAGCCTGTACTGTAGACCTAGCTAGCCTGTACTATAGACCTAGCTAGCCTGTACTGTAGACCTAGCTAGCCTGTACTATAGACCTAGATAGCCTGTACTGTAGACCTAGCTAGCCTGTACTATAGACCTAGCTAACCTGTACTGTAGACCTAGCTAGCCTGTACTATAGACCTAGATAGCCTGTACTGTACTCCTAGCTAGCCTGTACTATAGACCTAGCTAGCCTGTACTGTACTCCTAGCTAGCCTGTACTGTAGACCTAGCTAGCCTGTACTGTACTCCTAGCTAGCCTGTACTGCAGACCCAGCTAGCCTGTACTATAGACCCAGATAGCCTGTACTGCAGACCCAGCTAGCCTGTACTGCAGACCTAGCTAGCCTGTACTGCAGACCTAGCTAGCCTGTACTGCAGACCTAGCTAGCCTGTACTGTACTCCTAGCTAGCCTGTACTGTAGACCTAGCTAGCCTGTACTATAGACCTAGCTAGCCTGTACTATAGACCTAGCTAGCCTGTACTGTACTCCTAGCTAGCCTGTACTATAGACCTAGCTAGCCTGTACTGTAGACCTAGCTAGCCTGTACTATAGACCTAGCTAGCAGTGTTTAGCTTGGCAAGACCTGCCCACATAAAATAATACTACTACAATACTTACTATATCATTCTGTAGTATACTGTTGAATACTGTACTACACACTATAGCATCCCTCGATCATGTGCAGTACTTAGTATTTAATGGTGTAGTATACTTTAGAGTACTATAGTAAATACTACAGTATTATCTGCAGCATTTAAGGTCCCCAAGAACACAGTGGCTTCCATCTCCTTAGTTTTGTTGACGTTGAGTGAGAGGTTTTTGTATATAATGTTTACACATCCGACATTACTCATATCAAATGTATACACTGTACTCTAAACCATCTACTGAATCTTGCCTATGCCGTTCGGCCATCGACTCAAATCTCTAGCCACTTTAATAATAAAACATTGGATGAAATAAATGTATCACTAGCCACTTTAAACGATGCCATTTATATAATGTTTACATATCCTACATTACTCATCTCATATATATATGTGTATATACTGTTCTCCGTACCATCTACTGCATCTTGCCTACGCCGGTCAGCCATCGCTCATCCATATATTTATATGTACATACTCATATTAATTCCTTTACTCTTGTGTGTATAAGGTAGTTGTTGTGAATTTATTAGATTACTTGTTAGATACTACTGCATGGTCGGAACTAGAAGCACAAGCAGAAGAAGAAGTTTGGAACCACCAAGACTCTTCCTAGAGCTGGTTGCCCGGACAAACTGAGCAATGGGGCTTGGTCAGGAGGTGACCAAAACCCGATGAGATACCCTAGTACTAGGTTGACCAAGGCCCTTCCAGATTTTAATCCAGCACCCCACTCTCTGTGCTTCTTAAATATTGAGCATATTTATCACTTTTAAAACCAATTTTTAAAACTGTCTTTAGAGTGGACATTTGAGGCATTTTATTGTGGTTTTATCGACTCTTAACTCCCGCTGATATCGTAACATTTTAAGGCCAAGGCTTTTAACAGTCCTATTTAAAACCACTATACACTTTTTGAGGATGGTGGCGCACTGCAAAAGAAGCTGAAATTTTAACAACCTAAACGCCAGTTTTATTGCACTGTAAAATTCGAACAGGACACAATGGAAACACAAACAACATACAAAAGTCACCACTCCCATCCCAGTATCCTGAAGAATAGGTTTCCATCCCTTACTTTACCCATTCCCCCAACCCAGGTCCCCTTACCCTAAACCAGGTTTGAATCCTCTTTTTTTTAAACTTGACTTATTTACATTTTAAAGCCATTCAAGTTTGTTCAAGTTGAGAAAAAAAACTAACATTTGAACTCCACCACCCCTTGTACTTTGCCAAACCTGATCTTGAACAGACAGATACATGGAGAAGAGGGATAGAAGAGGTCATGAGTCCCAAAGTTTGTCTTCCTCGTGACATTTTATAGAAAAGAGCTGAAGCGCTGTACTACCCGTTCAGACCCCCAGTCCTACCTACCTAGTGGTTATAGAGAGGAGCAGAAACTCTGTACTACCCGTTCAGACCCCCAGTCCTACCTACCTAGTGGTTATAGATAGGAGGAGAAACTCTGTACTACCCGTTCAGACCCCCAGTCCTACCTACCTAGTGGTTATAGATAGGAGGAGAAACTCTGTACTACCCGTTCAGACCCCCAGTCCTACCTACTTACTGGTTATAGAGAGGAGGAGAAACTCTGTACTACCCGTTCAGACCCCCAGTCCTACCTACCTACTGGTTATAGATAGGAGGAGAAACTCTGTACTACAGTCAGCAAAAACACTACCGTAAATACTACAGTTTATCGTACTACAGTCAGCAAAAACACTACAGTAAATACTACAGTTTATCGTACTACAGTCAGCAAAACCACTACAGTAAATACTACAGTTTATCGTACTACAGTCAGCAAAAACACTACAGTAAATACTACAGTTTATCGTACTACAGTCAGCAAAAACACTACAGTAAATACTACAGTTTATCGTACTACAGTCAGCAAGAACACTACAGTAAATACTACAGTTTATCGTACTACAGTCAGCAAAAACACTACAGTAAAAACTACAGTATATCGTACTACAGTCAGCAAGAACACTACAGTAAATACTACAGTTTATCGTACTACAGTCAGCAAAACCACTACAGTAATTACTATAGTATATACTCTTTTTTACTACAGAATTCATACTATAGTAAACCGTATACTATAGTAAATACTACTGTATATTACAGTAAATATTACAGTGTTCACTATAGTATTTTTATGTGGGTGAGTCCATAACCACGCACTACATCACCTGGGAGCAACAGGCTACCTGTCAGATTAACAAAGGCTTGACGGAGTCAGATGATGCAGTCTATCATTGTCCATTTGTCCTACTTCTAATGCTATTCTACTGCTACTGATATTCTACTGCTATCCTACTTCTAATGCTATTCTACTGCTATCCTACTTCTAATGCTATTCTACTGCTACTGATATTCTACTGCTATCCTACTTCTAATGCTATTCTACTGCTACTGATATTCTACTGCTATCCTACTTCTAATGCTATTCTACTGCTATCCTACTTCTAATGCTATTCTACTGCTACTGATATTCTACTGATATCCTACTTCTAATGCTATTCTACTGCTACTGATATTCTACTGCTATCCTACTGATATTCTAATGCTATTCTCTACTGCTACTGATATTCTACTGCTATCCTACTTCTAATGCTATCCTACTGCTGCTGATATTCTACTGCTATCCTACTTGTAATGCTATTCTACTGCTACTGATATTCTACTGCTATCCTACTTCTAATGCTATTCTACTGCTATCCTACTGATATTCTACTGCTATCCTACTGCTGCTGATATTCTACTGCTAACCTACTTGTAATGATATTCTACTGCTGCTGATATTCTACTGCTATCCTACTTCTAATGCTATTCTACTGCTATCCTACTTCTAATGCTATTCTACTGCTACTGATATTCTACTGCTATCCAACTTCTAATGCTATCCTACTGCTACTGATATTCTACTGCTATCCTACTGATATTCTACTGCTATCCTACTGATATTCTACTGCTATCCTACTTCTAATGCTATTCTACTGCTATCCTACTGATATTCTACTGCTATCCAACTTCTAATGCTATCCTACTGCTACTGATATTCTACTGCTATCCTACTGATATTCTAATACTATTCTACTGCTACTGATATTCTACTGCTATCCTACTTCTAATGCTACTGATATTCTACTGCTATCCAACTTCGAATGCTATCCTACTGCTACTGATATTCTACTGCTATCCTACTGATATTCTAATGCTATTCTACTGCTACTGATATTCTCACTGCTATCCCACTGATATTCTACTGCTATCCCACTGATATTCTACTGCCATCCCACTTCTAATGCTATTCTACTGCTATCCCACTGATATCTCTACTGCTATCCCACTTCTAATACTATTCTACTGCTATCCCACTTCTAATGCTATTCTACTGCCACTGATATTCTACTGCTATCCCACTGATATTCTAATGCCATTCTACTGCTACTGATATTCTACTGCTATCCCACTTCTAATGCTATTCTCACTGCTACCGATATTCACTGCTATCCCACTTCTAATGCTATTCTACTGCCATCCCACTGCTACTGATATTCTACTGCCATCCCATTTCTAATACTATTCTACTGCTACTGATATCTCTACTGCCATCCCACTTCTAATGCTATTCTACTGCCATCCCACTGCTACTGCTATCCCACTCTAATGCCATCCCACTGCTACAGCCATCCCACTTCTAATGCCATTCTACTGCTATCCCACTTCTAATGCTATTCTACTGCTATCCCACTGATATTCTAATGCTATTCTACTGCTACTGATATTCTACTGCCATCCCACTTCTAATGCCATTCTACTGCTACTGCTATCCCACTTCTAATGCTATTCTACTGCTATCCCACTGATATTCTAATGTTATTCTACTGCTACTGAAATTCACTGCCATCCCACTTCTAATGATATTCACTGCTACTGATATTCTCACTGCCATCCCACTTCTAATGCTATTCTACTGCTACTGCTATCCCACTTATAATGCCATTCTACTGCTATCCCACTGGTATTCTAATGCCATTCTACTGCCACTGATATTCCACTGCCATCCCACTTCTAATGCCATTCACTGCCACTGCTATCCCACTCTAATGCTATTCTACTGCCATCCCACTGATATTCTAATGTTATTCTACTGCTACTGAAATCTCCACTGCTATACTACTTCTAATGCTATTCCCACTGCTATCCCACTGATATTCTACTGCCACCCCACTGCTACTGATATCTCACTGCTATCCCACTTCTAATGCTATCCCACTGCTGCTGATATTCTCACTGCTATCCCACTTGTAATGCTATTCCCACTGCTACTGATATTCACTGCTATCCCACTTCTAATGCTATTCTACTGCTATCCCACTGATATTCTACTGCTATCCTACTGCTGCTGATATTCTACTGCTAACCTACTTGTAATGATATTCTACTGCTGCTGATATTCTACTGCTATCCTACTTCTAATGCTATTCTACTGCTATCCTACTGATATTCTACTGCTATCCTACTTGTAATGCTATTCTACTGCTGCTGATATTCTACTGCTATCCTACTTCTAATGCTATTCTACTGCTATCCTACTTCTAATGCTATTCTACTGCTATCCTACTTCTAATGCTATTCTACTGCTACTGATATTCTACTGCTATCCAACTTCTAATGCTATCCTACTGCTACTGATATTCTACTGCCATCCCACTGATATTCTACTGCCATCCCACTTCTAATGCTATTCTACTGCTATCCCACTGATATTCTACTGCTATCCAACTTCTAATGCCATCCCACTGCTACTGATATTCTACTGCCATCCCACTGATATTCTAATACTATTCTACTGCTACTGATATTCTACTGCTATCCCACTTCTAATGCTATTCTACTGCTACTGATATTCTACTGCTATCCAACTCTAATGCCATCCCACTGCTTCTGATATTCTACTGCTATCCCACTGATATTCTAATGCTATTCTACTGCTACTGATATTCTACTGCTATCCCACTGATATTCTACTGCTATCCCACTGATATTCTACTGCTATCCCACTTCTAATGCTATTCTACTGCTATCCCACTGATATTCTACTGCTATCCCACTTCTAATAATATTCTACTGCTATCCCACTTCTAATGCCATTCTACTGCTACTGATATTCTACTGCTAGCCTACTTCTAATGCTATTCTAATGCTATTCTACTGCTACTGATATTCTACTGCTATCCTACTGATATTCTACTGCTATCCTACTGATATTCTACTGCCATCCCACTTCTAATGCTATTCTACTGCTATCCTACTGATATTCTACTGCTATCCTACTTCTAATACTATTCTACTGCCATCCTACTTCTAATGCTATTCTACTGCTACTGATATTCTACTGCTATCCTACTGATATTCTAATGCTATTCTACTGCTACTGATATTCTACTGCTATCCTACTTCTAATGCTATTCTACTGCTACTGATATTCTACTGCTATCCTACTTCTAATGCTATTCTACTGCTATCCTACTGCTACTGATATTCTAATGCTATCCTATTTCTAATACTATTCTACTGCTACTGATATCTCCACTGCCATCCCACTTCTAATGCCATTCTCACTGCCATCCCACTGCCACTGCTATCCCACTTCTAATGCCATCCCACTGCTACTGCTATCCTACTTCTAATGCTATTCTACTGCTATCCTACTTCTAATGCTATTCTACTGCTATCCTACTGATATTCTAATGCTATTCTACTGCTACTGATATTCTACTGCTATCCTACTTCTAATGCTATTCTACTGCTACTGCTATCCTACTTCTAATGCTATTCTACTGCTATCCTACTGATATTCTAATGTTATTCTACTGCTACTGAAATTCTACTGCTAACCTACTTCTAATGATATTCTACTGCTACTGATATTCTACTGCTATCCTACTTCTAATGCTATTCTACTGCTACTGCTATCCTACTTCTAATGCTATTCTACTGCCATCCCACTGATATTCTAATGTTATTCCCACTGCCACTGAACTCTCACTGCCATCCCACTTCTAATGCTATTCTACTGCTATCCCACTGATATTCCCACTGCTATCCCACTGCTACTGATATCTCACTGCTATCCCACTTCAATGCTATTCCCACTGCTATCCCATTGATATTCCAATGCTATTCTACTTCTAATGCTATTCTACTGCTATCCCACTGATATCTCACTGCCATCCCACTTAATGCTATTCTACTGCTACTGCCATCCCACTTCTAATGCTATTCTACTGCCATCCCACTGATATTCTAATGCCACCCCACTGCTACTGATATTCACTGCTATCCCACTTCTAATGCCATCCCACTGCTGCTGATATTCTCACTGCTATCCTACTTGTAATGCTATTCTACTGCTACTGATATTCTACTGCTTTCCTACTTCTAATGCTATTCTACTGCTATCCTACTGATATTCTACTGCTATCCTACTGCTGCTGATATTCTACTGCTAACCTACTTGTAATGATATTCTACTGCTGCTGATATTCTACTGCTATCCTACTTCTAATGCTATTCTACTGCTATCCTACTGATATTCTACTGCTATCCTACTTGTAATGCTATTCTACTGCTGCTGATATTCTACTGCTATCCTACTTCTAATGCTATTCTACTGCTATCCTACTTCTAATGCTATTCTACTGCTATCCTACTTCTAATGCTATTCTACTGCTACTGATATTCTACTGCTATCCAACTTCTAATGCTATCCTACTGCTACTGATATTCTACTGCTATCCTACTGACATTCTACTGCTATCCTACTTCTAATGCTATTCTACTGCTATCCTACTGATATTCTACTGCTATCCAACTTCTAATGCTATCCTACTGCTACTGATATTCTACTGCTATCCTACTGATATTCTAATACTATTCTACTGCTACTGATATTCTACTGCTATCCTACTTCTAATGCTATTCTACTGCTACTGATATTCTACTGCTATCCAACTTCTAATGCCATCCTACTGCTTCTGATATTCTACTGCTATCCTACTGATATTCTAATGCTATTCTACTGCTACTGATATTCTACTGCTATCCTACTGATATTCTACTGCTATCCTACTGATATTCTACTGCTATCCTACTTCTAATGCTATTCTACTGCTATCCTACTGATATTCTACTGCTATCCTACTTCTAATAATATTCTACTGCTATCCTACTTCTAATGCTATTCTACTGCTACTGATATTCTACTGCTAGCCTACTTCTAATGCTATTCTAATGCTATTCTACTGCTACTGATATTCTACTGCTATCCTACTGATATTCTACTGCTATCCTACTGATATTCTACTGCTATCCTACTTCTAATGCTATTCTACTGCTATCCTACTGATATTCTACTGCTATCCTACTTCTAATACTATTCTACTGCCATCCTACTTCTAATGCTATTCTACTGCTACTGATATTCTCACTGCCATCCCACTGATATTCTACTGCCATCCCACTACTAATACCATTCTACTGCCATCCCACTTCTAATGCTATTCTACTGCTACTGATATTCTACTGCTATCCTACTGATATTCTAATGCTATTCTACTGCTACTGATATTCTACTGCTATCCTACTTCTAATGCTATTCTACTGCTACTGATATTCTACTGCTATCCTACTTCTAATGCTATTCTACTGCTATCCTACTGCTACTGATATTCTAATGCTATCCTATTTCTAATACTATTCTACTGCTACTGATATTCTACTGCTATCCTACTTCTAATGCTATTCTACTGCTATCCTACTGATATTCTAATGCTATTCTACGGCTACTGATATTCTACTGCTATCCTACTTCTAATGCTATTCTACTGCTACTGCTATCCTACTTCTAATGCTATTCTACTGCTATCCTACTGATATTCTAATGTTATTCTACTGCTACTGAAATTCTACTGCTAACCTACTTCTAATGATATTCTACTGCTACTGATATTCTACTGCTATCCCACTGAATGCTATTCTACTGCTACTGCTATCCTACTTCTAATGCTATTCTACTGCTATCCTACTGATATTCTAATGTTATTCTACTGCTACTGAACTTCTACTGCTATCCTACTTCTAATGCTATTCTACTGCTATCCTACTGATATTCTACTGCTATCCTACTGCTACTGATATTCTACTGCTATCCTACTTCTAATGCTATTCTACTGCTATCCTATTGATATTCTAATGCTATTCTACTTCTAATGCTATTCTACTGCTATCCTACTGATATTCTACTGCTATCCAACTTCTAATGCTATCCTACTGCTACTGATATTCTACTGCTATCCTACTGATATTCTAATACTATTCTACTGCTACTGATATTCTACTGCTATCCTACTTCTAATGCTATTCTACTGCTACTGATATTCTACTGCTATCCAACTTCTAATGCCATCCTACTGCTTCTGATATTCTACTGCTATCCTACTGATATTCTAATGCTATTCTACTGCTACTGATATTCTACTGCTATCCTACTGATATTCTACTGCTATCCTACTGATATTCTACTGCTATCCTACTTCTAATGCTATTCTACTGCTATCCTACTGATATTCTACTGCTATCCTACTTCTAATAATATTCTACTGCTATCCTACTTCTAATGCTATTCTACTGCTACTGATATTCTACTGCTAGCCTACTTCTAATGCTATTCTAATGCTATTCTACTGCTACTGATATTCTACTGCCATCCCACTGATATTCTACTGCTATCCCACTGATATCTCTACTGCCATCCCACTCTAATGCTATTCTACTGCTACTGATATTCTACTGCTATCCTACTTCTAATACTATTCTACTGCCATCCTACTTCTAATGCTATTCTACTGCTACTGATATTCTACTGCTATCCTACTGATATTCTAATGCTATTCTACTGCTACTGATATTCTACTGCTATCCTACTTCTAATGCTATTCTACTGCTACTGATATTCTACTGCTATCCTACTTCTAATGCTATTCTACTGCTATCCTACTGCTACTGATATTCTAATGCTATCCTATTTCTAATACTATTCTACTGCTACCGATATCTCACTGCCATCCCACCCTAATGCTATTCTACTGCTATCCTACTGCTACTGCTATCCTACTTCTAATGCTATCCTACTGCTACTGCTATCCTACTTCTAATGCTATTCTACTGCTATCCTACTTCTAATGCTATTCTACTGCTATCCTACTGATATTCTAATGCTATTCTACTGCTACTGATATTCTACTGCTATCCTACTTCTAATGCTATTCTACTGCTATCCTACTGATATTCTAATGTTATTCTACTGCTACTGAAATTCTACTGCTAACCTACTTCTAATGATATTCTACTGCTACTGATATTCTACTGCTATCCTACTTCTAATGCTATTCTACTGCTACTGCTATCCTACTTCTAATGCTATTCTACTGCTATCCTACTGATATTCTAATGTTATTCTACTGCTACTGAACTTCTACTGCTATCCTACTTCTAATGCTATTCTACTGCTATCCTACTGATATTCTACTGCTATCCTACTGCTACTGATATTCTACTGCTATCCTACTTCTAATGCTATTCTACTGCTATCCCATTGATATTCTAATGCTATTCTACTTCTAATGCTATTCCCACTGCCATCCCACTGATATTCACTGCTATCCCACTTCTAATGCTATTCTACTGCTACTGCTATCCTACTTCTAATGCTATTCTACTGCTATCCTACTGATATTCTAATGCTACCCTACTGCTACTGATATTCTACTGCTATCCTACTTCTAATGCTATCCTACTGCTGCTGATATTCTACTGCTATCCTACTTGTAATGCTATTCTACTGCTACTGATATTCTACTGCTATCCTACTTCTAATGCTATTCTACTGCTATCCTACTGATATTCTACTGCTATCCTACTGCTGCTGATATTCTACTGCTAACCTACTTGTAATGATATTCTACTGCTGCTGATATTCTACTGCTATCCTACTTCTAATGCTATTCTACTGCTATCCCACTGATATTCACTGCCATCCCACTTGTAATGCTATTCTACTGCTGCTGATATCTCACTGCCATCCCACTTCTAATGCCATTCTACTGCTATCCCACTTCTAATGCTATTCTACTGCTATCCTACTTCTAATGCTATTCTACTGCTACTGATATTCTACTGCTATCCAACTCTAATGCCATCCCACTGCTACTGATATTCTACTGCCATCCCACTGATATTCTACTGCTATCCCACTTCTAATGCTATTCTACTGCTATCCCACTGATATTCTACTGCTATCCAACTCTAATGCTATCCTACTGCTACTGATATTCTACTGCTATCCCACTGATATTCTAATACTATTCTACTGCTACTGATATTCTACTGCTATCCCACTTCTAATGCTATTCTACTGCTACTGATATTCTACTGCTATCCAACTCTAATGCCATCCCACTGCTTCTGATATTCTACTGCTATCCCACTGATATTCTAATGCTATTCTACTGCTACTGATATTCTACTGCTATCCCACTGATATTCTACTGCCATCCCACTGATATTCTACTGCTATCCTACTTCTAATGCTATTCTACTGCCATCCCACTGATATTCTACTGCTATCCCACTTCTAATAATATTCTACTGCTATCCCACTTCTAATGCTATTCTACTGCTACTGATATTCTACTGCTAGCCTACTTCAATGCCATTCTAATGCCATTCTCACTGCTACTGATATTCTACTGCCATCCCACTGATATTCTACTGCTATCCCACTGATATTCTACTGCTATCCCACTTCTAATGCTATTCTACTGCTATCCCACCGATATTCTCACTGCCATCCTACTTCAATACTATTCTACTGCCATCCCACTTCTAATGCTATTCTACTGCTACTGATATTCTACTGCTATCCCACTGATATTCTAATGCTATTCTACTGCTACTGATATTCTACTGCTATCCTACTTCTAATGCTATTCTACTGCTACTGATATTCTACTGCTATCCTACTTCTAATGCTATTCTACTGCTATCCTACTGCTACTGATATTCTAATGCTATCCTATTTCTAATACTATTCTACTGCTACTGATATTCTACTGCTATCCTACTTCTAATGCTATTCTACTGCTATCCTACTGCTACTGCTATCCTACTTCTAATGCTATCCTACTGCTACTGCTATCCTACTTCTAATGCCATTCTACTGCCATCCTACTTCTAATGCTATTCTACTGCTATCCCACTGATATTCTAATGCTATTCTACTGCTACTGATATTCTACTGCCATCCCACTTCTAATGCTATTCACTGCTACTGCTATCCCACTTCTAATGCTATTCTACTGCTATCCCACTGATATTCTAATGTTATTCACTGCTACTGAAATTCTACTGCTAACCCACTTCTAATGATATTCTACTGCTACTGATATTCTACTGCTATCCTACTTCTAATGCTATTCTACTGCTACTGCTATCCTACTTCTAATGCTATTCTACTGCTATCCTACTGATATTCTAATGTTATTCTACTGCTACTGAACTTCTACTGCTATCCTACTTCTAATGCTATTCTACTGCTATCCTACTGATATTCTACTGCTATCCTACTGCTACTGATATTCTACTGCTATCCTACTTCTAATGCTATTCTACTGCTATCCTATTGATATTCTAATGCTATTCTACTTCTAATGCTATTCTACTGCTATCCTACTGATATTCTACTGCTATCCTACTTCTAATGCTATTCTACTGCTACTGCTATCCTACTTCTAATGCTATTCTACTGCTATCCTACTGATATTCTAATGCTATTCTACTGCTACTGATATTCTACTGCTATCCTACTTCTAATGCTATTCTACTGCTACTGCTATCCCACTTCTAATGCTATTCTACTGCTATCCTACTGATATTCTAATGTTATTCTACTGCTACTGAAATTCTACTGCTATCCTACTTCTAATGCTATTCTACTGCTATCCTACTGATATTCTAATGCTATTCTACTGCTACTGATATTCTACTGCTATCCTACTTCTAATGCTATTCTACTGCTATCCTACTGATATTCTACTGCTATCCTATTTCTAATACTATTCTACTGCTACTGATATTCTACTGCTATCCTACTGATATTCTACTGCTATCCTACTTCTAATGCTATCCTACTGCTGCTGATATTCTACTGCTATCCTACTTCTAATGCTATTCTACTGCTACTGATATTCTACTGCTATCCTACTTCTAATGCTATTCTACTGCTATCCTACTGATATTCTACTGCTATCCTACTTCTAATGCTATTCTACAACTACTGATATTATACTGCTATCCTACTTCTAATATTATTCTACTGCTATCCTACTGATATTCTACTGCTATCCTACTGATATTCTAATGATATTCTACTGCTACTGATATTCTACTGCTATCCTACTGATATTCTACTGCTATCCTACTGCTACTGATATTCTACTGCTACTGATATTCTACTGCTATCCTATTTCTAATACTATTCTACTGCTACTGATATTCTACTGCTATCCTACTGATATTCTACTGCTATCCTACTGATATTCTACTGCTATCCTACTGATATTCTACTGCTATCCTACTTCTAATGCTATTCTACTGCTATCCTACTGATATTCTACTGCTATCCTACTTCTAATGCTATTCTACTGCTATCCTATTTCTAATACTATTCTACTGCTACTGATATTCTACTGCTATCCTATTTCTAATACTATTCTCCTGCTATCCTACTGCTACTGATATTCTACTGCTATCCTATTTCTAATACTATTCTACTGCTACTGATATTCTACTGCTATCCTATTTCTAATGCTATTCTACTGCTATCCTACTGATATTCTACTGCTATCCTACTTCTAATGCTATTCTACTGCGACTGATATTCTACTGCTATCCTACTGATATTCTACTGCTATTGTCACGTCCAGGCCAGAGTTTTTAGGCTGGCGTGTTTAGTTTCGTTTTTGGTGAAGGGTTTTTTAGTTCTAGGTGTTGTATTTCTATGTTGGGAAATGGTTCCCAATTAGAGGCAGCTGAGTGTCGTTACCTCTAATTGGGAACCATATATATGTTTGTAGTTTCAGAGGGGTTTTTGTGGGTTATTGTTTGTGCATAGCTTTGTTGTATGTTTAGTTATGTTCATCATTAAGATCGTTGTTCGTTATTTTTGCCCAGTTACGTATTTAAATAAAGATGTATACTGGATGCCTCGCTGTGCCTTGGTCTGTCCCTTCAGGAGATCGTGACAGCTATCCTACTTCTAATGCTATTCTACTGCTATCCTACTGATATTCTAATGCTATTCTACTGCTACTGATATTCTACTGCTATCCTACTGATATTCTACTGCTATCCTACTTCTAATGCTATTCTACTGCTACTGATATTCTACTGCTATCCTACTGATATTCTACTGCTATCCTACTTCTAATGCTATTCTACTGCTACTGCTATCCTACTTCTAATGCTATTCTACTGCTAGTTGTATGTTATTCAACAGCTACTGCTATTCTACTGCTATTCCGTTATTCTACTACTATCCTACTGACATTCTACTGCTATTCTACTGCTACTGCTATTCTACTGATATTCAACTGCTACTGCTATTCTACTGCTACTGCTATGATAATGTTATTCAACTGCTATTCTACTGCTATTCTGTTATTCTACTGCTACCCTACTGCTATTCTACTGCTATTCTACTGTTATTCTACTGCTACTGCTATTCTACTGTTATTCTACTGCTACTGCTATTCTACTGTTATTCTACTGCTATTCTACTGCTATAGGACTTGTTTTACTGTGGATATAGATACTTTTGTACCTGTTTCCTCCAGCATCTTCACAAGGTCCTTTGTTGTTGTTCTGGTATTGATTTGCACTTTTCGCATCAAAGTACGTTCATCTCTAGGAGACAGAACGCGTCTCCTTCCTGAGCGGTATGATGGCTGCGTGGTCCCATGGTGTTTAAAATTGCGTACTATTGTTTGTACAGATGAACGTGGTACCTTCAGGCGTTTGGAAATTGCTCCCAAGGATGAACCAGACTTGTGGATGTCTACACATTTCTTTACTGAGGTCTTGGCTGATTTCTTTTGATTTTCCCATGATGTCAAGCAAAGAGGTACGCGCTGTACCCTATGAAAATACACATTATTGTTGGTCTGTCAATATTCCATCAATAGGAGTAGATCCTAATCTACCTCCACTGAAACTACAAAAGCTTTGAGTCGAACCATGGTCAGAACCTATTGATAGAACCCATGGTTAGAACCCATTGATAGAACCCATGGTTAGAACCCATGGTTAGAACCCATTGATAGAACCCATTGATAGAACCCATGGTTAGAACCCATTGATAGAACCCATGGTTAGAACCCATTGATAGAACCCATGGTTAGAACCCATTGATAGACAAACCAATAGTTTCAGAACAACTGTCTCATTAAACAATGTACCTTTTCACTAGCACTGGCCAGAGCTGGCCAAATCGGCTCATTCTGACCAGGAGAGTGGCAGACGCTGCCTGGCCTATTGCGCAGCTGAGCATTGGGAATTTGTCTGAATGAACACAACTAAAAGGACAACAGTTCGGTCGGGGGGCCATGTGGGTGGAAAGAGTGAACATCGGAGACAAAGCAAGTCAACCATGAGCCCGTAGCCCTATTGAATGCCAGACATGATTTAAGACTTTCATGAGGATACGGCTGCATACGCAGGTGGCTAGAAAGCTTCCCTCCCTCCCTTCATCCATCCCTCCTTCCCCCCATCCACCCTACTGGAGCAGCTAGCTGCCCATATAATCTCTCGGGAAGAATAAAATCCCTTCGAAAGAGAGGGCGAGTTGAGGGGGGGTCCCGTCTGGCTGCTGCAGAGAAACAGTGGGGGGTGAGAGGAACAACAGGGAGGGAAGGGGGGGACACAGACACACAGTGATGTCGGAGGTGATGTCAGAGGTGATGTCAGAGGGGTGATGGAGGGCCGGTTGGCGACACAAACAGCTTCCTACTCAGGTTGGGGCTATGAGGAGCAGGGCTGGCTGCATGTAGAGGACACTGAGTCAAACTTCCACATGGCCTTCAGAGAGAGACCGTGAGGTGAGACACGGACGCAGCTTGAGCCCCACCCTCTTCAACATACACATCAACGAATTGGCGAGGGCACTACAACATCTAGACACCGTTGTCCTAGAGCACACAAAAAACCTAGACATACCTCAGGCCTGAACATCAGCGCCACAGGTAACTTCCACAGAACTGTGAACGATCTGAGAGACAAGGCAAGAAGGACCTTCTATGCCATCAACAGAAAATTTGACTTACCAATTAGGATCTGGCTAAAAATACTTGAATCAGTTATAGAACCCATTGGCCTTTATGGTTGTGAGGTCTGGGGTCCGCTCACCAACCAAGAATTCACAAAATCGGGCAAACATTAAATTGAGACTCTGCATGCATAATTCTGCAAAATACCCTCCGTGTACAACATAACACACCAAATAATGCATGCAGAGCAGAATTAGGCCGATACCCACTAATGATCAAAATCCAGAAAAGAGACAACCATCTAAAGAGAGAGAGCGAGAGAGAGAGAGAGAGAGAGAGAGAGAGAGAGAGGGTACCACCTCTAGTCACAGCAGCTACCTTCACACGTGAGGACCACCTCTAGTTACAGCAGCTACCTTCACATGTGAGGACCACAACTAGTCACAGCAGCTACCTTCACATGTGAGGACCACCTCTAGTCACAGCTGTTACCTTCACATGTGAGGACCACCTCTAGTCACAGCTGCTACCTTCACATGTGAGGACCACCTCTAGTCACAGCTGTTACCTTCACATGTGAGGACCACCTCTAGTCACAGCTGCTACCTTCACATGTGAGGACCACCTCTAGTCACAGCAGCTACCTTCACATGTTAACAGAGCTTAGAGAGAGAGAGGACCACCTCTAGTCACAGCTGTTACCTTCACATGTGAGGACCACCTCTAGTTACAGCAGCTACCTTCACATGTGAGGACCACCTCTAGTCACAGCTGCTACCTTCACATGTGAGGACCACCTCTAGTCACAGCTGCTACCTTCACGTGAGGACCACCTCTAGTCACAGCTGCTACCTTCACGTGAGGACCACTTCTAGTCACAGCAGCTACCGTCACATGTTAACAGAGCTTAGAGAGAGAGAGGACCACCTCTAGTTACAGCTGCTACCTTCACACGTGAGGACCACCTCTAGTCACAGCTGCTATCTTCACGTGAGGACCACGTCTAGTCACAGCAGCTACCGTCACATGTTAACAGAGCTTAGAGAGAGAGGACCACCTCTAGTCACAGCTGCTACCTTCACACATGAGGACCACCTCTAGTCACAGCTTCTACCTTCACATGTTGCTATCTTCACATGTGAGGACCACCTCTAGTCACAGCTGCTACCTTCACATGTTAACAGAGCTTAGAGAGAGAGAGGACCACCTCTAGTCACAGCTGTTACCTTCACACATGAGGACCACCTCTAGTCACAGCTGCTAACTTCACACATGAGGACCACCTCTAGTCACAGCTGCTACCTTCACACATGAGGACCACCTCTAATCACAGCAGCTACCTTCATGTGAGGACCACCTCTAATCACAGCTGTTACCTTCACACATGAGGACCACCTCTACTCACAGCTGCTACCTTCACATGTGAGGACCACCTCTAATCACAGCTGTTACCTTCACACATGAGGACCACTAGTCACAGCTGCTACCTTCACACATGAGGACCACCTCTAGTCACAGCTGTTACCTTCACACATGAGGACCACCTCTAGTCACAGCTGCTACCTTCACACATGAGGACCACCTCTAGTCACAGCTGCTACCTTCACACATGTGAGGACCACCTCTAGTCACAGCTGCTACCTTCACACATGTGAGGACCACCTCTAGTCACAGCTGCTACCTTCACATGTGAGGACCACTTCTAGTCACAGCTGCTACCTTCACATGTTAACAGAGCTTAGAGAGAGAGAGGACCACCTCTAGTCACAGCTGCTACCTTCACGTGAGGACCACCTCTAGTCACAGCTGCTACCTTCACGTGTTAACAGAGCTTAGAGAGAGAGAGGACCACCTCTAGTCACAGCTGCTACCTTCACACGTGAGGACCACCTCTAGTCACAGCAGCTACCTTCACATGTGAGGACCACAACTAGTCACAGCAGCTACCTTCACATGTGAGGACCACCTCTAGTCACAGCTGCTTCCTTCACACGTGACAACCACCTCTAGTCACAGCAGCTACCTTCACATGTGAGGACCACCTCTAGTTACAGCAGCTACCTTCACATGTGAGGACCACCTCTAGTCACAGCTGCTACCTTCACACATGTGAGGACCACCTCTAGTCACAGCTGCTACCTTCACACGTGAGGACCACCTCTAGTCACAGCTGCTATCTTCACGTGAGGACCACTTCTAGTCACAGCAGCTACCGTCACATGTTAACAGAGCTTAGAGAGAGAGAGGACCACCTCTAGTTACAGCTGCTACCTTCACGTGACGACCACTTCTAGTCACAGCAGCTACCTTCACACATGAGGACCACCTCTAGTCACAGCTGTTACCTTCACATGTTGCTACCTTCACATGTGAGGACCACTTCTAGTCACAGCTGCTACCTTCACATGTTAACAGAGCTTAGAGAGAGAGAGGACCACCTCTAGTCACAGCTGTTACCTTCACACATGAGGACCACCTCTAGTCACAGCTGCTAACTTCACACATGAGGACCACCTCTAGTCACAGCTGTTACCTTCACACATGAGGACCACCTCTAGTCACAGCAGCTACCTTCATGTGAGGACCACCTCTAATCACAGCTGTTACCTTCACACATGAGGACCACCTCTAGTCACAGCTGCTACCTTCACATGTGAGGACCACCTCTAATCACAGCTGTTACCTTCACACATGAGGACCACTAGTCACAGCTGCTACCTTCACACATGAGGACCACCTCTAGTCACAGCTGTTACCTTCACACATGAGGACCACCTCTAGTCACAGCTGCTACCTTCACACATGAGGACCACCTCTAGTCACAGCTGCTACCTTCACACATGTGAGGACCACCTCTAGTCACAGCTGCTACCTTCACACATGTGAGGACCACCTCTAGTCACAGCTGCTACCTTCACACATGTGAGGACCACTTCTAGTCACAGCTGCTACCTTCACATGTTAACAGAGCTTAGAGAGAGAGAGGACCACCTCTAGTCACAGCTGCTACCTTCACGTGAGGACCACCTCTAGTCACAGCTGCTACCTTCACGTGTTAACAGAGCTTAGAGAGAGAGAGGACCACCTCTAGTCACAGCTGCTACCTTCACACGTGAGGACCACCTCTAGTCACAGCAGCTACCTTCACATGTGAGGACCACAACTAGTCACAGCAGCTACCTTCACATGTGAGGACCACCTCTAGTCACAGCTGCTACCTTCACACGTGACAACCACCTCTAGTCACAGCAGCTACCTTCACATGTGAGGACCACCTCTAGTTACAGCAGCTACCTTCACATGTGAGGACCACCTCTAGTCACAGCTGCTACCTTCACGTGAGGACCACCTCTAGTCACAGCTGCTACCTTCACACGTGAGGACCACCTCTAGTCACAGCTGCTATCTTCACGTGAGGACCACTTCTAGTCACAGCAGCTACCGTCACATGTTAACAGAGCTTAGAGAGAGAGAGGACCACCTCTAGTTACAGCTGCTACCTTCACGTGACGACCACTTCTAGTCACAGCAGCTACCTTCACACATGAGGACCACCTCTAGTCACAGCTGCTACCTTCACACATGAGGACCACCTCTAGTCACAGCTTCTACCTTCACACATGAGGACCACCTCTAGTCACAGCTGTTACCTTCACATGTTGCTACCGTCACATGTGAGGACCACTTCTAGTCACAGCTGCTACCTTCACATGTTAACAGAGCTTAGAGAGAGAGAGGACCACCTCTAGTCACAGCTGTTACCTTCACACATGAGGACCACCTCTAGTCACAGCTGCTAACTTCACACATGTGAGGACCACCTCTAGTCACAGCTGCTACCTTCACACATGTGAGGACCACTTCTAGTCACAGCTGCTACCTTCACATGTTAACAGAGCTTAGAGAGAGAGAGGACCACCTCTAGTCACAGCTGCTATCCTTCACGTGAGGACCACCTCTAGTCACAGCTGCTACCTTCACACGTGAGGACCACCTCTAGTCACAGCAGCTACCTTCACATGTGAGGACCACAACTAGTCACAGCAGCTACCTTCACATGTGAGGACCACCTCTAGTCACAGCTGCTACCTTCACACGTGACAACCACCTCTAGTCACAGCAGCTACCTTCACATGTGAGGACCACCTCTAGTTACAGCAGCTACCTTCACATGTGAGGACCACCTCTAGTCACAGCTGCTACCTTCACGTGAGGACCACCTCTAGTCACAGCTGCTACCTTCACACGTGAGGACCACCTCTAGTCACAGCTGCTATCTTCACGTGAGGACCACTTCTAGTCACAGCAGCTACCGTCACATGTTAACAGAGCTTAGAGAGAGAGAGGACCACCTCTAGTTACAGCTGATACCTTCACGTGACGACCACTTCTAGTCACAGCAGCTACCTTCACACATGAGGACCACCTCTAGTCACAGCTGCTACCTTCACACATGAGGACCACCTCTAGTCACAGCTTCTATCTTCACATGTGAGGACCACCTCTAGTCACAGCTGTTACCTTCACATGTTGCTACCTTCACATGTGAGGACCACTTCTAGTCACAGCTGCTACCTTCACATGTTAACAGAGCTTAGAGAGAGAGAGGACCACCTCTAGTCACAGCTGTTACCTTCACACATGAGGACCACCTCTAGTCACAGCAGCTACCTTCATGTGAGGACCACCTCTAATCACAGCTGTTACCTTCACACATGAGGACCACCTCTAGTCACAGCTGCTACCTTCACATGTGAGGACCACCTCTAATCACAGCTGTTACCTTCACACATGAGGACCACTAGTCACAGCTGCTACCTTCACACATGAGGACCACCTCTAGTCACAGCTGTTACCTTCACACATGAGGACCACCTCTAGTCACAGCTGCTACCTTCACATGTGAGGACCACCTCTAGTCACAGCTGTTACCTTCACACATGAGGACCACCTCTAGTCACAGCTGCTACCTTCACACATGAGGACCACCTCTAGTCACAGCTGCTACCTTCACACATGTGAGGACCACCTCTAGTCACAGCTGCTACCTTCACACATGTGAGGACCACCTCTAGTCACAGCTGCTACCTTCACACATGTGAGGACCACCTCTAGTCACAGCTGCTACCTTCACATGTGAGGACCACTTCTAGTCACAGCTGCTACCTTCACATGTTAACAGAGCTTAGAGAGAGAGAGGACCACCTCTAGTCACAGCTGCTACCTTCACACATGAGGACCACCTCTAGTCACAGCTGCTACCTTCACGTGAGGACCACCTCTAGTCACAGCTGCTACCTTCACGTGTTAACAGAGCTTAGAGAGAGAGAGGACCACCTCTAGTCACAGCTGCCAGGTTGGGCTCTGGGTAGAGTGATAGAACCCAGACTAACAGTTGTATGATGACTCTGTCAGTCAACCAGCTCTGCCTAGTTAAATAAAGAATAAATAAAAATCAGATAAGACGCTCATATAGGCTGTTATTTTTCTGCCCAATGCAATCGCGAAGTAGTCAAGACTGTGAAGGGTTTGGCGCCTGAGACCGCTTGGAAATAAATCTTAATCACCAAATGTTAAGTTTGAGAGGAGTAAAACAGTGAGCTGACATTCCCTCTGCATTGTAGACACATTGTTTTAGCCATGCAGTCCCGTTTTGGACGTGTGTAAAACCCTCCATAGTCTAGGTTGTTTTAATATGATATGTTATATAATAGAGATATAATATGATATGTTATATAATAGAGATATAATATGATATGTTATATAATAGAGATATAATATGATATGTCATATAATAGAGATATAATATGATATGTTATATAATAGAGATATAATATGATGTGTTATATAATACAGATATAATATTATATGTTATATAATAGAGATATAATATGATGTGTTATATAATACAGATATAATATGATGTGTTATATAAAAAAGATATAATATTATATGTTATATAATAGAGATATAATATGATATGTTACATAATTCAGATATAATATGATGTGTTATATAATAGAGATATAATATGATATGTTACAGAATAGAGATATAATATGATATGTTACAGAATAGAGATATAATATGATGTGTTATATAATAGAGATATAATATGATATGTTATATAATAGAGATATAATATGATGTGTTATATAATAAAGATATAATATGATATGTTATATAATAGAGATATAATATGATATGTCATATAATAGAGATATAATATGATGTGTTATATAATAGAGATATAATATGATATGTTACAGAATAGAGATATAATATGATATGTTACAGAATAGAGATATAATATGATGTGTTATATAATAGAGATATAATATGATATGTCATATAATAGAGATATAATATGATATGTTATATAATAGAGATATGATATGATATATTATATAATAAAGATATAATATGATATGTTATATAATAGAGATATAATATGATATGTCATATAATAGAGATATAATATGATATGTTATATAATAGAGATATAATATGATATGTCATATAATAGAGATATAATATATGTTATATAATAGAGATATAATATGATGTGTTATATAATAGAGATATAATATGATATGTTATATAATAGAGATATAATATGATGTGTTATATAATAGAGATATAATATGATATGTTATATAATAGAGATATAATATGATATGTCATATAATAGAGATATAATATGATATGTTATATAATAGAGATATAATATGATGTGTTATATAAAAAAGATATAATATTATATGTTATATAATAGAGATATAATATGATGTGTTACATAATACAGATATAATATGATGTGTTATATAAAAAAGATATAATATTATATGTTATATAATAGAGATATAATATGATATGTTACATAATACAGATATAATATGATGTGTTATATAATAGAGATATAATATGATATGTTACAGAATAGAGATATAATATGATATGTTACAGAATAGAGATATAATATGATGTGTTATATAAAAGAGATATAATATGATATGTTATATAATAGAGATATAATATGATGTGTTATATAATAAAGATATAATATGATATGTTATATAATAGAGAACCCCATGTTTTAATGCTTAGATTTAATCTGCGTTAGGTTTGTTAAAATAGAACCCCATGTTTTAATGCTTAGATTTACTCTGAGTTAGGTTTGTTAAAATAGAACCCCATGTTTTAATACTTTGATTTACTCTGCTTTAGGTTTGTTAAAATAGAACCCCAAGTTTTAATGCTTAGATTTACTCTGCTTTAGGTTTGTTAAAATAGAACCCCATGTTTTAATGCTTAGATTTACTCTTGTTAGGTTTGTTAAAATAGAACCCCATGTTTTAATGCTTAGATTTACTCTGAGTTAGGTTTGTTAAAATAGAACCCCATGTTTTAATACTTAGATTTACTCTGCTTTAGGTTTGTTAAAATAGAACCCCAAGGTTTAATGCTTAGATTTAGTCTGCGTTAGGTTTGTTAAAATAGAACCCCATGTTTTAATACTTAGATTTACTCTGCTTTAGGTTTGTTAAAATAGAACCCCAAGTTTTAATGCTTAGATTTACTCTGCGTTAGGTTTGTTAAAATAGAACCCCATGTTTTAATACTTAGATTTACTCTGCTTTAGGTTTGTTAAAATAGAACCCCAAGTTTTAATGCTTAGATTTACTCTGCGTTAGGTTTGTTAAAATAGAACCCCATGTTTTAATACTTAGATTTACTCTGCTTTAGGTTTGTTAAAATAGAACCTCATGTTTTAATACTTAAAATTACTCTGCTTTAGGTTTGTTAAAATAGAACCCCAAGTTGTAATGCTTAGATTTACTCTGCTTTAGGTTTGTTAAAATAGAACCCCATGTTTTAATGCTTAGATTTACTCTTGTTAGGTTTGTTAAAATAGAACCCCATGTTTTAATGCTTAGATTTACTCTGAGTTAGGTTTGTTAAAATAGAACCCCATGTTTTAATACTTAGATTTACTCTGCTTTAGGTTTGTTAAAATAGAACCCCAAGGTTTAATGCTTAGATTTACTCTGCGTTAGGTTTGTTAAAATAGAACCCCATGTTTTAATACTTAGATTTACTCTGCTTTAGGTTTGTTAAAATAGAACCCCAAGTTTTAATGCTTAGATTTACTCTTGTTAGGTTTGTGAAAATAGAACCCCATGTTTTAATGCTTAGATTTATTCTGCGTTAGGTTTGTTAAAATAGAACCTCATGTTTTAATGCTTAGATTTAGTCCGAGTGAGGTTTGTTAAAATAGAACAACATGTTTTGATGCTTAGATTTACTTTTGCGTTAGGTTTGTTAAAATAGAACCCTCAGACTCTGTTCCAGCTAGAGACTCAGGCTAAACGTCTATTCAACCTCATCATGAAAGTTTGGTTTTCCTGTTCTGTTACTTTGAATTCAGGTGAAAGTTGAACACTGCCTTTGTCAGGTTAAGTTTATTTATATCCCTTTTTGTTTAGTAAACAGTCCGAAACGACTGGACTTTTTTCCTGCTTTTTCTTTCCATGTATTATAAAATAATTTAAATACAATTAAAGGACGGACCAGAGGAAGGACCAGAGGAAGGACCAGAGAACAGAGGGCTCTGAACGATAAACATAACTGGAATAAATCCATTTACTTGTGGAACCACTTTGATAATCAGATTCCTTTTAATGATCTGATGCCAATAGGCCAATATTTTGTCACCAGCAAAACACTGGTGCCAACCACAGCAAAACACTGGTGGAATAACTCGCTAACAGCGAGTGATTATGAACCTACCACTGCACCTAGAAGAAGAACCAGACTCAAGACCCCCTGTCCTGTCCTCTAATGAAGACTTATAGTGTACCCTTATCCTATTAGTGACCAGTGCAGCTGAGTGGTCCACCTGCTGCCCCACTAGACCCACCTGCTCTTCAGGCTAGCGGCGCCTTAAACAGTATTGGTTAACGTATATCTCTTAGTGAAGTCATCGACCCAATCCTAATGCATCACGGGACTGACTGTGAGACTCACCTGAGCCTTTAAAACTGGGTTAATATGACACCTTGCTATGTATTCTCTATGGTTTTGCAGTCCATCTATGTTATCCTGGCTTCAGTACTCAGAGGCACTCAGCCCAATGCACGACAGGACTGATGGATTATCTTGGCAAAGGAGAAATGCTCACTAACAGTGAATGTAAATTGTATAAGATTTTTAAATTTCATTTCAGCTCATGAAACTCTTTACATGTTGTGTTTATATTTTTGTTTTTCCGTATGTATATTTTTTTCATGCTTGTTTTCATGTCCACCACTCTTGACAACCGTGTGTCTGAATGTGAGAAGGAAGTGTGTCTCCAAACCCCTGAACACAGAGGAACCTTGGGTAGAAACAACAGTGGTAGGCCTGATCACCGACAGCGATGAGACACCCTATAGGGTGGTCAGAAACCTGGCAGTGTGGTGCCAGGATAACAGCCTTTCAACGTGATCAAGACAAAAGGAGATGATCGTGGACTACAGGTAAAAGAGCACGCTCCCATTCTCTTCCACGGGGCTGTGGTGCAGCAGGTTGAGAGCTTCAAGTAGTTCCTTGGTGTCACCAACGAACTGTCATGGTCCAAACACACCATGCTAAGGACCATGAGACTAAACACCTCCCTCTGCACCTGGATCCAGGACCTCCTGACGGGCCGCCCCCAGGTGGTAAGGGTAGGAAATAACACATCTGCCATGCTGATCCTCAACACAGGGGCCCCTCAGGGGTGCGTGCTCAGTCCCCTCCTGTACGCCCTGTTCACTCATGACTGCATGGCCAGGCACGACTCCAACACCATCATCAAGTTTGCCAATGACACAACAGTGGTAGGACTGATCACCGACAACGATGAGACAGCCTATATGGAGGAGGTCAGAGACCTGGTCGTGTGGTGCCAGGACACCAACCTCAATGTGATCAAGACGAAGGAGACAAAGGAAAAGGAGGACCAAGCACGCCCCCATTCTCATCGACGGGGCTGTAGTGGGACAGGTTGAGAGCTCCAAGTTTATTGGTGTCCACATCACCAACGAACTGTCATGGTCCAAACACACCAAGACAGTCGTGAAACGGGCACGACAAAGCCTAATCCCCCTCAGGAGACTGAAAAGATTTGGCATTGGTCCTCAGATCCTCAAAAAGTTCCACAGCTGCACCATCGAGAGCATCCTGACTGGTTGCATCACCACCTGCTCGGCCTCCGACCGCAAGGCGCTACAGAGGGTAGTGCATACGGTCCAGTACATGACTGGGGCCAAGCTTGCTGCCATCCAGGACCTCTATACCAGGCGGTGTCAGAAGAAGGCCCTAAAAATTGCCAAAGACTCCAGCCACCCTAGTCATAGACTGTTCTCTCTGCTACCTGACGGCAAGCGGTACCGGAGCGGATAGTCTAGGTCCAAAAGGCTCCTTAACAGCTTCTACCCACAAGACTCCTGAACAATTAATCAAATGGCCACCCAGACTATTTACATTGAACTAGGCAAGTCGGTTAAGAACAAATTCTTATTTTCAATGACGGCCTAGGAACAGTTGGTTAACTCCCTTGTTCAGGGGCAGAATGAAAGATTTTTACCTTGTCAGGTCGGGGATTCGATCTTGCAACCTTTCGGTTACTAGTCCAACGCTCTAACCACTAACCACCCTTTATTAGAGTTAACTGCAGCTCAGATTGCAGCCCAAATAAATGCTTCACAGAGTTCAAGTAACAGACACATCTCAACATCAACTGTTCAGAGGAGAATCAGGTCTTCATGGTCGAATTGCTTCAAATAAATCACTAATAAATGACACCAATAAGACGAAGAGACTTCCCTGGGCCAAGAAACACGAGCAATGGACTTTAGACAGGTAGAAATCTGTCCTTTGGTCTGATGAGTCCAAATTTGAGATTTAGTTTTTTTTTTTACCATGACTTACTCTGTGTGAAATAATAGGGGTTGACATGATGTTTTAACGACTACCCCCTTCCTCTGTCCTCCATGCATACAACATCAGTAAGGTCCCTCAGTCAAGTATTGAATTTCAAGCACAGATTTAACTACAAAGACCAGGGAGCTTTTCAAAAGCCTCATAAAAGACGGGTATTGATTGATAGATGGGTAACAATAACAAATCCGACATTGAATATATCTTTAAGCTTTATAAAGTGAATAATTGTGGATGTATTAGACACACCCAGACACAAAGATACAGGCGTCCTTCTGAACTGAGCTGTTTTAAAACAGAATAAAAAAAGAATCCTGTCAGCAATGCTGGAAAAAAAAACAGCAAAGGACTTTTTGGCAAAGCCTTATGTTTGGGGTCAAATCCAACACAACACTAAGTAACAGCTTTATTTTCAAACATAGTGGTGGCTGCTTCATGGTATAGGTATGCTTGACATCGGCAAAGCCTGGGGATGGAAAGAAACGGGATGGAGCTACGCACAGGCAAAATCCTAGAGGAAAACCTGCTTCAGTCTGCTTTCCCACCAGACACTGGGAGAGGAATTCACCTTTCAGCAGGACAATAACGTAAAACACAAGGCCTAATCTACACTGGAGTTGCTTATGAAAAAGAGAGTGAATGTTCCTGGAGTTACAGTTTTTGAATAAAATCTGCTTGAAAATCTATGGCAAGACTTGAAAAATTTTCCGTCTAGCCATGATCCCCTCGACAGAGCTTGAAGAATTATGAAAAGAATATAACGGGCAAACGTTGCACAATCCGAGTGTGGAAAGATCTTAAGAGACTGACCCAGTAATCACTGCCAAATGTGTTTATAACATTTGACTTATCTAATCAAGGTATATTAGTGTTTTGTTTTTCATACCATTTTTCTATCACTTTAGGGGAAGAAGAGTATTTTGTGTAGATCGTAAAAAATAAAAGACAATTAAATCAATTTTAATCGCACTTTGCAAACACAATAAAATGTGAAGTAATCCAAGGGTGTTAAATATTTAAACATGATGGATCATAATTTGAGCCAGTTTGCTACAGCAGAAAAAAAAATCCTGCAGCAACAGGAAATGTGAAATATTATGTGGATTATAATTAATGGACATATTTAATCAGGGAAAAATCAAGCCTGAAATTCCAAAGTGGAAATTACACATTTCAGAATCCTTTAAAAAAAAAAATACACTAGAACTTCTACATTTCCTACACTGCAGGAAAGTTCTCCTGCAACAGGGTGATCAAATTAAGATCCTACCCCCTGTATGACATCCATATCACATATCAGTATTCAGAACCCTTCACTTTTTCCACATTTTGGTACGTTATTCAAAAATTGATTAAACAGTTTTTTCCCCTCGCTCAATCTACACACAATACCCCATAATTACAATGCAAAAACTGTTGATTTTGTTTTTTAAATTTGACAATTATTAAAAATAAAAAACTGAAACATCACATTTACATATGTATTCAGACCCTTCACTCAGTACTTTGTTGAAGCACCTTTGGCAGTGATTACAGCCTCGAGTCTTCTTGGGTATGACGCTACAAGCTTGGCACACATGTATTTGGGGAGTTTCTCCCATTCTTCTCTGCAGATCCTCGCAAGCTCTGTCAGGTTGGATGGGGAGAGTCGCTGCACAGCTATTTTCAGGTCTATCCAGAGATGTTCGATTGGGTTCAAGTCCGGGCTCTGGCTGGGCCACTCAAAGACATTCAGAGACTTTTTTCGAAGCCACTCCTGCGTTGTCTTGGCTGTGTGCTTAGGGTCGTTGTCCTGTTGTAAGGTGAACCTTACATATACCTTAGCCAAATACATTTAAACTCAGTTTCTCACAATTCATGACATTTAATCCAAGTAAAAATTCCCTGTCTTAGGTCAGTTAGGATCACAACTTTATTTTAAGAATGTGAAATGTCAGAATAATAGTAGAGAGAATTTGTTTTATTTCAGCTTTTATTTCTTTCATCACATTCCCAGTGGGTTCGAAGTCCACATACACTCAATTAGTATTTGGTAGCATTGCCTTTAAATTGTTTAACTTGGGTCAAACGTTTCGGGTAGCCTTCCACAAGCTTCCCACAATAAGTTGGGTGAATTTTGGTCCATTCCTCCTGACAGAGCTGGTGTAACTGAGTCAGGTTTGTAGGTCTCCTTGCTCGCACACGCTTTTTCAGTTCTGCCCACACATTTTCTATAGGATTGAGGTCAGGGCTTTGTGATGACCACTCCAATACCTTGACTTTGTTGTACTTAAGCCATTTTGCAACAACTTTGGAAGTATGCTTGGGGTCATTGTCCATTTGGAAGACCCATTTGTGGCCAAGCTTTAACTTCCTGACTGATGTCTTAAGATGTTGCTTCAAAATATCCACATAATTTTCCTCCCTCACGATGCCATCTATTTTGTGAAGTGCACCAGTCCCTCCTGCAGCAAAGCACCCCCACAACATGATGCTGCCACCCCCATGCTTCACGTCTGGGATGGTGTTCATCGGCTTGCAAGCCTCCCCCTTTTTCCTCCAAACATAACGATGGTCATTATGGCTAAACAGTTCTATTTTTGTTTCATCAGACCAGAGGACATTTCCCCCAAAAGTACGATCTTTGTCCCCCTGTGCAGTTGCAAACCGTAGTCTGGCTTTTTAGTGGAGGTTTTGAAGCAGTGGCTTCTTCCTTGCTGAGCGGCCTTTCAGGTTGTCGATATAGGACTAATTTTACTGTGGATATAGATACTTTTGTACCTGTTTCCTCCACCTCTTCACAAGGTCCTTTGCTGTTGTTCTGGGATTGATCTGCACGTTTTGCACCAAAGTAAAGTTAATCTCTAGGAGACAGAACGCGTCTCCTTCCTGAGCAGTATGACGGCTGCGTGGTCCCATGGTGTTTATACTTGCTTACTATTGTTTGTACAGATGAACGTGGTATCTTCAGGCATTTGGAAATTGCTCCCAAGGATGAACCAGACTTGTGGAGGTCTACAATTTTTTTTCTGAGGTCTTGGCTGATTTCTTTAGATTTTCCCATGATGTCAAGCAAAGAGGCACTGAGTTTGAAGGTAGGCCTTTAAATACATCCACAGGTATGCCTCCAATTGACTCAAATTATGTCAATTAGGCTATCAGAAGCTTCTAAAGCCATGACATAATTTTCTGGAATTTTCCAAGCTGTTTAAAGGCACAGTCAACTTAGTATGTAAACTTCTGACCCACTGGAAGTGTGATACAGTGAATTATAAGTGAAATAATTTGTCTGTAAACAATTGTTGAAAACATTCCTTGTGTCATGCACAAAGTAGATGTCCTAACCGACTTGCCAAAACTATAGTTTGTTAACAAGAAATTTGTGGAGTGATTGAAAAACGAGTTTTAATGACTCAAACCTAAGTGTATGTAAACTTCCGACTTCAACTGTATGTAAAGGTATTTCTGTTTTTATTTTTTTATAAAATAGCAAGAAAATCTAAAAACCTGTTTTTGCTTTGTCATTATGGGGTATTGTGATGTCATTATGGGGTATTGTGGTGTCATTATGGGGTATTGTGATGTCATTATGGGGTATTGTGATGTCATTATGGGGTATTGTGATGTCATTATGGGGTATTGTGGTGTCATTATGGGGTATTGTGATGTCATTATGGGGTATTGTGATGTCATTATGGGGTATTGTAATGTCATTATCGGGTGTTGTGATGTCATTATGGGGTATTGTGATGTCATTATGGGGTATTGTGATGTCATTATGGGGTATTGTGATGTCATTATGGGGTATTGTGATGTCATTATGGGGTATTGTGATGTCATTATGGGGTATTGTGATGTCATTATGGGGTATTGTGTGTAGAATGATGATTTTTTTTTCTTTAACACACTTTACAATAAGGCTGTAACATAAGAAAATGTGGAAAAAGTGAAGAGGTCTGAAAACTTTCCGATTGCACTGTATATAAATGTGTTTAATGCACTGTACTTAACATTTAAACGGTGTATATACTGTATCTATTGACATATGGTAATAATAAGGCGCTGTACTTAACATTTAAACAGTGTATATACTGTATCTATTGATATATGGTAATAATAAGGCACTGTACTTAACATTTAAACGGTGTATATACTGTATCTATTGATATATGGTAATAATAAGGCACTGTACTTAACATTTAAACGGTGTATATACTGTATCTATTGATATATGGTAATAATAAGGCGCTGTACTTAACATTTAAACGGTGTATATACTGTATCTATTGATATATGGTAATAATAATGCACTGTACAATAAGCTCAACATAAGGAGAAAAACTTGAAGTTCTGTAAAATAAACTTTAAATTCAAGCTAAGAAAGTTAGCCTAAAGTTAAAATACTTATCTTGAACGTTGCATGGGATGTTTTATTAGTTATAAATTGAATAAAATATAATTCCACCTATTATCTCACCACGTAATGCTGTCATTACAGTTCTTATAGATTCTTCACAAATCCTATAAACTGTCAATGCAAGCAAGAGGTATTTAGGCTTGAATATGTTATGCGGACGTTATAAATGTATATAACGTACACATTGTATAGCCCATTTTCTGTTCAGTTCAGACAGTGGGCACCATCAAAATTAGGATTTTGTGACTGGATTAAAGCAGCTATCGAAATATATAGTGTGAACTGGTCTGATGTGATCTGGTCAAAACAAAAATGGCACAAATAAGTGAGCCTGGTACCACCAGCCCAGACATCACAGTCATCATCATCATCATCTCTCACAGGGTCAGAGACCACTATGATGACCCACCAAATGATGACCACCAATCAGAGACCACTATGATGACACACCAAATGATGACCACCAATCAGAGACCACTATGATGACACACCAAATGATGACCACCAATCAGAGACCACTATGATGACACACCAAATGATGACCACCAATCAGAGACCCCTATGATGACCCACCAAATGATGACCACCAATCAGAGACCACTATGATGACACACCAAATGATGACCACCAATCAGAGACCACTATGATGACACAACAAATGATGACCACCAATCAGAGACCACTATGATGACACAACAAATGATGACCACCAATCAGAGACCACTATGATGGCACAACAAATGATGACCACCAATCAGAGACCACTATGATGACACAACAAATGATGACCACCAATCAGAGACCACTATGATGACCCACCAAATGATGACCACCAATCAGAGACCACTATGATGACACACCAAATGATGACCACCAATCAGAGACCACTATGATGACACACCAAATGATGACCACCAATCAGAGACCACTATGATGACACACCAAATGATGACCACCAATCAGAGACCACTATGATGACACACCAAATGATGACCACCAATCAGAGACCACTATGATGACCCACCAAATGATGACCACCAATCAGAGATCACTATGATGACACACCAAATGATGACCACCAATCAGAGACCACTATGATGACCCACCAAATGATGACCACCAATCAGAGATCACTATGATGACCCACCAAATGATGACCACCAATCAGAGATCACTATGATGACACACCAAATGATGACCACCAATCAGAGACCACTATGATGACACACCAAATGATGACCACCAATCAGAGATCACTATGATGACCCACCAAATGATGACCACCAATCAGAGATCACTATGATGACCCACCAAATGATGACCACCAATCAGAGACCACTATGATGACCCACCAAATGATGACCACCAATCAGAGACCACTATGATGACACACCAAATGCATTTGATGGATCCTTTGTCTTCTTCTAATGCCTCTTAACCAATAGGAGTCTAAGCCCTGTGTAAGCCGGGGGGTCGGGGTGTCGGTTCTACTCAGCTATATGGAATTGTTTTAAGAAGGTCATATGCTAAGGATTATTTTGCTAATTGATTTTTAAGTCGTCTTTGAAGTAACAAAAGAAAATATGAAAAAATGACTTGATGAAATTTTTTTATTTGGCTTAACTGCTATTAGCCCATACAAACGCAATTAATAACAGACTCACTACATGAAACAGATGGTCTCCCCCAAACCAAACAAACAAACAAACAAACTAAACAGTCTCCATAAATACTTCCATGGTACCGGTGGACCTTCAGACGAGTGTGTGAGTCTCTGGGGCAAGACAACCGACATGTTCCTGAGAGTCTTAGAGAGGGGCTTATAATAGTTCTGTAGTTCCAAACCGTTCGGACGCCACAGACGATTTTGTGAGAGAAAAAAACGATTTTCGGTACGTCTCAGGGTCATGACAAACACAGCTCTAGCGCTGTCACCTTTCATCGCAGATGCGTTAGTGCGACATCGGAGGACGCGCTGGATTGAGATGCATCCAATGCAACAACAACAACAACAATAAAGATATTTATATTTATATCTGAAACTAAATGACTTATTATGGCGATGTTTTTATTATGCTAATTACATTTCAGGCGAGGATATCAACCTTAGGGGCAAAGTAATCCAAAAGTTACTGACAAGTAATCAGATTACAATGACTGAGTTTTCAGTCATCCAAATGCTATGTTACTGATTACAATTTTAGGCTGGTAAATAGTAACTGTAACGGATTACATTTATAAAGTAACCTACCCAACCCTGCACACACACACACACACACACACACACAGAGAGAATATCCTAGTATGAACAACTTTGAGAATAGTAGGCTATCACTAACTGAGCAGTTCTCATCAGTAGTAAACTACAAAGAAAACAAACAACAACAAAAAAAAACCGATTGAATTAGGGTGATGATTAATATGATGCCTTGATATTCCATATTAAAAAAAGGAGACAACAAGTAACCGCAGGCTACGCAAATCAATGCAAACGTCCCCTGCGTTGCACTGTAGGGCTTTGTCATGAGACATGCATGAGGTCCGTAACGGAGCCGAATGTTACCTGTACCAAGCAAATGTAGCGGTCGAGAAGGCGGTAACACATCACACATTGCAAATCCATTCCCTTCAGAAACTATATATATATATATATATTTTGGTCCAGCTCTTTCTTTGCAACGCAATGCGAACGAGCTCTATGTAACTCTTGAAACTTGAATGATTCTCCAAACTTTTGAATTATGGAACACTCTCGACGTTCAAATAAATATATTTTATACATTGCTTTTTATAGCTTTGGATCTATTCGACCAATTCACCTACGGATAAGAACCCTTCAAAAATAAATACTAGATGAAGAATATAACCTGATGTGAAGCCCATGTTAATGACTGATTTTGACAATCACCGTTTATAGTTGTATTAAAAGGGGGTACCTGATGCACCCTCAACCCCGTTCTCTTCGAGTTGAGCTTTGACGACTGGTCCCGGAATTTTCGAGCAACAACATTGGGGTCACCATGAGTCGATTCTTGGAAAACATGTACATTCTGAAAACGCTTACCTGTGTTTATGTTTTGTCCTGGCCAACTGCAGCTGCTGAAATTCCAACTTTTAATACAAAACGTTTTTTTTTAGCGAATACAACCCCCGACTTCTTCCCTTCTGTTGAGGGTTCGTCCTCCGCTAGAAGGGGTTGATTGACGCCTGAGTAGCAGGACAAAACCCTCCAGTTCTCTAATCACTGAAAACTATCCAGGGACAGGATTGTCTGCAAGCAAATCCTTTTACACAACGACAACAAAATGATGGCCTTCATACAATGTATTCACACATGTGCGCGAAGCGTAAATATGAAATGACATAGAATCATAAATGAATTGTCGCTACATTAAAAACGGGACTGTCGCGCGCCTTCGTCCACCGGGAGCGTCGCCGGACACCAGCGGCTCGTCAGCAACATTAAACTGGTACTTCCGGGTCACGGACCTTCGGAAGGTTTCAAAATAAAAGTCCCCACACGTCAAATATTTTCTTAACTGCACTGTTGGTTTGTGGGTAAGTAAGCGTTTCACGGTAAGTTCTACACCTGTTGTATTCATGATATATTCAAAATAATTGCTAAACATGAACAATGATTCATATTTGTTCATATTTATCTGACATTTGCATTAAATGTGGGTTTTAAATGAATCCCTCCATTGCAATCAAATGTTGCTTGTCACATGCTTTGAATACAACGGGTATTAGACCTTACAGTGAAATGCTTACTTACAAGCCCTTAACCAACAACACTGTTAAGAAAATAAGAGTTAGGAAACAGTTAGGAAATAACAGAAGAACAATGAAATAACAATAATGAGGATAAATACAGGGGGTGTACCGGTACCGAGTCAATGTGGGGGGGTACAGGTTAGTCGAGGTAATTGAGGTAATATGTACATGTAGGGAGTGAAGTGACTATGCATAGATAATAAACAGCAAGTAGAAGCAGTGTACAAAAAGGGAGGGAGGGGGCAATGCAAATAGTCTGGGTATCCATTTAATTAGCTGTTCAGGAGTCTTATGGCTTGGGGGTAGAAGCTGTTTAGAGGCCTTTTGGACCTAGACTTGGCGATCCGGTACCACTTGCCGTGCGGTACCAGAGAGAACAGTCTATGACTGGGATGGCTGGAGTCTTTGACAATTTTCAGGGCTTTCCTCTGGTGTAGAGGTCCTGGATGGCAGGCAGCTTAGCCCCAGTGATGTACTGGGCTGTACGCACTACCCTCTGTAGTGCCTTGCAGTCGGAGGCCGAGCAGTTGCCGTACCAGGCAGTGATGCAACCAGTCAGGATGCTCTCGATGTTGCAGCTGTAGAACCCTTTGAGGATCTGAAGAAATCTTTTTAGTTTCCTGAGGGGAAATAGGTTTTGTTGTGCCCTCTTCACGACTGTCTTAGTGTGTTTGGACCATGTTAGTTTGTCGGTGATGTGGACACCAAGGAACTTGAAGCTCTCAACCTGTTCCACTAGAGCTGACGCTCTCATGCATGTTTCAGTGTTACTTGCCTCAAAGCGAGCATAGAAGTAGTTTAGCTCGTCTGGGAGGTTCGTGTCACTGGGCAGCTCGTGGCTGTGCTTCCCTTTGTAGTCTGTAATAGTTTGCCACATCCGACGAGCGTCGGAGCCGGTGTAGTACGATTCAATCTAGTTTGTACATCTCAATTGTCAGTAGAAACCACATTTGTTTAAGCAAGTCAGCCATATATATCAGCTATGGTTTTTTTTAAAGGCAGTAAATGAGGCTGAATGAACTGTTTCGGCTGCCAGACAAGGCTCCACTGATAACCAGGTGTAGAGGTGGTAAGGTGTTGGGACTCTGCTGTTGGGTCAGCTTCATGTAGGCCCTAACAGTTTGTGGGCACCGTTTGTCACCGTTATAGTGCAATTCATCTATTGTTTAGTATTGTGTTGTGGCTTTGCATCCCACAGTCTTTTTTTGGGGGCCCCACCAAGATTTAATCGCCACTGTCAGGTAGATGGAAGTAGTCCATGTGTGTTTGTTCAACTAACATTACAGAGATACCATTAATTAATTCATTCACGATCACAAGACATGTTGTATTTTTGGGACGACTAATCAGAAGAAGAAGAAGAAAAAAAGACGATTGCATTAACGTTATCTACGAACGTGTACATCAGACTCGTTGAGGAGGACGGTGGACGTCTGAAATAACGCTTCCATGGACATTGTCAAAATGTCCATCTGCAATGATGTGATTGAGTGGTGTGAGCTGCACATCGACTAAGGAGCTGACATACTGAACGGCTGATCTTCTGTTGATGATCTTTTGTTTTGACTAAAGTATGCTTAACAAGAATCACTCCAAAGAATGCGCAATTGTACACTACATGACCACAAGTATGTGGCCACCTGCTCGTCCAACATTTCATTCCAAAATCATGGGCATTAATATGGAGTTGGTCCCCCCCCACCTTTGCTGCTAGCCTCATCTCTTCTGGGAAGGCTTTCCACTAGATGTTGGGGACTTGCTTCACAAGAGCATTAGTGAGCACGGCACTGATGTTGGGCAATTAGACCCGCAGTCGGTGTTCCAATTCATCCCAAAGGTTTTCAATGGAGTTGAGGTCAGTTTTTTGTGTAGGCCAGTCAAGTTCTTCCACACTGATCTCAACAAACCATTTCAGTACGGACCTCGCTTTCTGCACAGGGACATTGTCATGCTGAAACAGGAAAAGGCCTTTCCCAAACTGTTGCCACAAAGTTGGAAGCACAGAATTGTCTAGAATGTCATTGTATCCTGTGGCGTTAGTTCCAGTGAAGGGAAATCTAGCCCATGAAAAACAGCCCCAGACCATTATTCCTCCTCCACCAAACTTTACAGTTGGCACTATGCATTGGGGCAAGTAGCATTCTCCTGGCATCCGCCAAAATCAGATTTGTCCATCGGACTACCAGATGGTGAAGCGTGATTCATCACTCCAAAGAACACGTTTCTTCTGCCCCAGAGTCAAATGGTGGCGAGTTTTACACCACTCCAGCCGACGCTTGGCATTGCGCATGGTGATCTTAGGCTTGTGTGCGGCTGCTCGGCCATGAAAACCCATTTCTTGAAGATCCCGGCAAACAGTTTTTGTGCTGACTTTGCTTCCAGAGGCAGTTTCGAAGTCGGTATTGAGTGTTGCAACCGAGGACCGGCGATTTTTACGCTCTACATGCTTCAGCACTCGGCAGTCCTGTTCTGTGAGCTTGTGTGGCCTACCACTTTGCTCCTTGACGTTTCTACATCACAGTAACAACACCGGGGCAGCTCTAGCAGGGCAGAAATTTGACAAAATGACTTGTTGGAAAGGTGGAGTCCTATAACGGTGCCAGATTGAAAATCACTGAGCTCTCCAGTACGGGCCATTCTATTTTATACCAGTAGGCTATTATGTTCTTTATATTAATTTACTTAAGCTTCAACCATTTCTCAATGTGGTCCATCTTATAATACTGTTTACCTTATATAAAGTAGTAATTCTCTTTAGTTTCTCCCCCGTGTAGTTATAATTTGTAAATAATATTTATTCACTATGCAAAGCTACAAAAAAACAAAATATTGATTTTGTATCGTGGACTTTTATTTTGAAGGCAAAATCCGAAAAACCGGAAGTCTTCTTGTGCATAGATGCAGTTACGAGCCGAAGCTCCGTCTTCAGAACCCCGACTGCATTGGGGCGGAGTCAGCGGCATTGATTTATCAGCTCTTTGTCCAATCATGTGAGAAGTTGACAGAATAATGAGACGGAACTTGTTATATTATCCAATCAGATCCCTAGAATATCTTTATAAAATGAGGTATAAAAGGGTTTTTAATAACGGTTAATAATTTGTTCATATAATTATGTAATAAACAAGTAAAACCATTGAATTGGTGTGTGTGTGTGTGTGTGTCCCACAATTTCTAAAACATTTACAGAAGTCTATTCATTGTGAAAAATAAATAAAAATCTAATTATTTTAACAGACAATTAACATCTGCAACTTCTATTACTTGAGGAAGATAGATGAATTATTTACAAAAAAAATCTTTATCTTTAACTCTGCATTGATGGGGAAAAGACCCGTAAAGTAAGTCCACTCTACACAGTACATGTTCAGTCTACAGCTGTTGTTCACAAAGCATGTGACAAATAAAATTTGATTTGATTTTATCTAGTCCTGTGGGCGTCTGTTTTACTGGTCCGGGGACTACCCAGGACTCATGAAACTCATTTCACCGCATCACACTGATCTAAAATCATGTTGCAGATCTGCTGTTAGAGAGGAACTGGACTGTCTCCCCAGCTATAGGTCTGCTAGAAGAAAGAGAGGAACTGGACTGTCTCCCCAGCTATAGGTCTGCTATAAGTTAGAGAGGAACTGGACTGTCTCCCCAGCTATAGGTCTGCTATAAGATAGAGAGGAACTGGACTGTCTCCACAGCTATAGGTCTGCTATAAGAAAGAGATGAACTGGACTGTCTCCCCAGCTATAGGTCTGCTAGAAGGTTGAGAGCAGTTGTCACAAACCTTTTCTAAGTCAAGATCACCGATAAAAGACAGTACTGTGCAGCCGTCTTCATCGACCTGGCCAAAGCTTTTGACTCTGTCAATCACCGTATTCTTATCGGCAGACTCAACAGCCTTGGCTTCTCTAATGACTGCCTCGCCTGGTTTACCAACTACTTCTCACATAGAGTTCAGTGTGTCAAATCGGAGGGCCTGTTGTCCGGACCTTGGGCAGTCTCTATGGGGGTGCCACACAGCCTCCAATACTCTACTCAACAAACTGGATGCAGTCTATCACAGTGCCATCCGTTTTGTTACCAAAGCCCCATATAGTACCCACCACTGCGACCTGTTTGCTCTCGTTGGCTGGTCCTCTCTACATATTCGTCGCCAAACCCACTGTCTCCAGGTCGTCTATAAGTCTTTGCTAGGTAAAGCTCCGCCTTATCTCAGCTCTCTGGTCTACATAGCAACACCCACCTGTTGCATGCGCTCCAGCAGGTATATCTCACTGGTCATCCCCAAAGCCAATTCCTCCTTTGGCCGCCTTTCCTTCCAGTTCTCTTGCTGCCAATGACTAGAATGAACTGCAAAAATCACTGAAGCTGGAGACTTATATCTCCCTCACTAACTTTAAGCATCAGCTGTCAGAGCAGCTTACCGATCTCTGCAGCTGTACACAGCCCATCTGTAAACAGCCCATCCAACTACCTACCTCATCCCCATATTTGTTTTTCTGCTCTTGTGCACACCAGTATTTCTACTTGCACATCCTCATCTGCACATCTATCACTCCAGTGTTAATTTGCTAAATTGTAATTACTTCGCCACTATTGGCCTATTTATTGCCTTACCTCCTTACTTCATTTGCACATACTGTATACAGATTTTTCTACTGTATTATTGACTGTACGTTTGTTTATCCCACGTGTAACTCTGTGTTTTTTGTATGTGTCGAACTGCTTTGCTTTATCTTGGCCAGGTCTCAGTTGTAAATGAGAACATGTCCTCAACTGGCCTACCTGGTTAAATAAAGGTGAAATAAATAAAATAAAAAATAAAATAAAAAACATTCGTAGTCAAAAAGCAAGCCAAGATCTATCACTCAGATAAAAGATTTTTAAAATATAACATTCACCTTATAAACACAGTTCTGTATAGGAATTATGTTTCGGCAGTTGGCCTAATACATTATCACAGGATATTGGCTATATGCCTGGCCTGTCAATATTGTTCTTCTCAGACCATATTATATTTGAAAACTCGAGCTTTAATAACAAATTAGATCATAAATAGAAATACTTATTTCCCTCAATAAAATGCAAATAATTTTATAACATTTTTTTACATGCGTTTTTCTGGATTTTTTTGTTGTTATTCTGTCTCTCACTGTTCAAATAAACCTACCATTAAAATTATAGACTGATCATTTCTTTGTCAGTGGGCCAACGTGCAAAATCAGCAGGGGATCAAATACTTTTTTCCCCTCACTGTATATAGACAGGTGTGCACCTTTCCAAATCAAGTCCAATCAATTTAATTTACCACAGGTGGACTCCAATCAAGTTGTAGAATGGATGATCAAGGCTGTAACGTAACAAAATGTGGAAAAAGTCAAGGGGTCTGAATACTTTCCCGAATGCACTGTATCTCCTCGACTGAGGGACCTTGGAGATAATTGTATGTGTGGGGTACAGAGAATCATGTTAAGGGTTGAATACTTATTGACTCGACGACATTTCAGTTTTTCCTTTTTTAATTCATTTGTTAACATTTCTAAAAACACAATTCCACTTTGATATTATGATTTGTTGGGGTAGTTAGTGTGTGTAGGCCAGTGACGACAAAAAAAAAAAAAAAAACATTTAAATCCATTTCAAATTCGTCCAAAACAAAATGTAGAATAAGTCAAGGGGTGTGAATACTGTCCGAAGGCACTGCCCATGAATATATGTAGCTATACATACAGTAGCTGTGTAACAGAGAGAGCCCCCCTCCCTCCAGGCTCTTTTCATTGATTTATTCTGCTACAGACACAACGCAATCACTCGCTCTCTCTCTCGATGAGAAAGTTCAAAAAACTATTATTGACATGAAAACGAAAGAAAAAAAAAACATGAAGCGTCCTTTCAGTCACACAGAGGGACGGACATCAGTGCCGGATCATCGGAGCAAGTCTTAATTTTACTGTTACCGAATCCCGTTCAGAGGACGGACCGAAACGTAGAAACTAAAGAGGCGCTGGGGAAGACAAAATGGCTGCGTCTCAAACGACACCCTATTCCTTATGGGGGCTCTGGTCTAAAGTAGTGCACTATATAGGGAATAGGGCCTCTGGTCTAAAGTATTGCACTATATAGGGAATAGGGGCTCTGGTCTAAAGTAGTGCACTATATAGGGAATAGGGCTCTGGTCAAAAGCAGTGCACTATATAGGGAATAGGGCTGGTCTATAGTAGTGCACTATATAGGGAATAGGGCCTCTGGTCTATAGTAGTGAACTATGCAGGGAATAGGGCTCTGGTCTATAGTAGTGCACTATATATATTCCCAGCTAGACGTACCCTTACCAGACCAGACAGTACTCCCAAGTTCACTTTGGAGATCTAGGATATACATTTCCTAGATCTATATTTCTTAGTTGTAGGACAGAGTCTAGAATGAGAGTCAACATGGGCCAGCATCCCTGTGGAACGCTTTCGACACCTCGTAGAGTCCCACGTCCCGACGAAGTGAGGCTGTTCAGAGGGCAAAGAGGGGGTGCAACTCAATATTAGGAAGGCGTTTCAGACAGAGCCCTGGTCGGGTACCCAAATAAACCTTCATGAGAGAAGATTTCCTTCACAAAACATGAGATTAAAAACAGAAACAGGAAACTGCAGACCATGTCGTCATGTTAGAGAGGAAATCAAATCCAAGACTTGTCAGGAAGATAATTTTATCTAGTATTCATTTCATATACTGACTTGTCAGGAGGAGAATTATCTAGTATTCATTTCATATACTGACTTGTCAGGAGGAGAATTATCTAGTATTCATTTCATATACTGGCTTGTCAGGAAGATAATTTTATCTAGTATTCATTTCATATACTGACTTGTCAGGAGGAGAATTATCTAGTATTCATTTCATATACTGACTTGTCAGGAGGAGAATTATCTAGTATTCATTTCATATACTGGCTTGTCAGGAAGATAATTTTATCTAGTATTCATTTCATATACTGGCTTGTCAGGAAGATAATTTTATCTAGTATTCATTTCATATACTGACTTGTCAGGAGGAGAATTATCTAGTATTCATTTCATATACTGGCTTGTCAGGAAGATAATTTTATCTAGTATTCATTTCATATACTGACTTGTCAGGAGGAGAATTATCTAGTATTCATTTCATATACTGACTTGTCAGGAGGAGAATTATCTAGTATTCATTTCATATACTGGCTTGTCAGGAAGATAATTTTATCTAGTATTCATTTCATATACTGACTTGTCAGGAAGATAATTTTATCTAGTATTCATTTCATATACTGACTTGTCAGGAGAATTATCTAGTGTTCAATTCATATACTACTACTATGTATCATGTACATGGAATCTGCATGTACATCACTGAGCTCCAACAGTATTGGGACAGTGACACACTTGTTGTTTTGGCTCTGATACAATGACTATGGGGTTAAAAGTGCAGTCGGCCAGCTTTAATTTGAGGGTATTTTCAGAAATTAAAGCAATTGTTTTGTACATAGTCCCCACACATTTTAGGGGACCAAAAGTATTGGGACAAATTCACTTATTATATGTGTACTGAACAATGTACAATGTACAAAAAATGCTGTAATTTCTAAACGGTTTACCCGATATGGATAAAAAGAAATACCCTCTAAATTCTAGCTGACGGTCTGCACTTCAACCTCATAGTCATTGTGTCATTTTAAAATCCAAAGTGCTGGAATACAGAGTCAAAACAACAACAGATGTGTCACTTTCCCAATACTGTTGGAGGCCACTGTAGGTTATAGCGAGTAGGAGCTAGATACCTGTAGAGAATCACATACATACTTTGAAGACATTTCTGAAAGATTTGTCCCAGGGGAGGAAGATGATGACTGGGATCTTCATATTTCAGTCCAGTATTCAAAACATTGCTTGTCACTCCATCAAGAGGGGAGTTTTTATTTTTTGTAAAAATGACTGATTAAATGACATCTTTCAGAGAGAAAGGAGGAGGACAGAGGGAGAGAGATTTTCAGTTCAGTAAGCTGTGGGACAGGTCTGGAGCAGACCATTCCGTTCAGTAAGCTGTGGGCCAGGTCTGGAGCAGACCATTCTGTTCAGTAAGCTGTGGGACAGGTCTGGAGCAGACCATTCCGTTCAGTAAGCTGTGGGCCAGGTCTGGAGCAGACCATTCTGTTCAGTAAGCTGTGGGACAGGTCTGGAGCAGACCATTCCGTTCAGTAAGCTGTGGGCCAGGTCTGGAGCAGACCATTCTGTTCAGTAAGCTGTGGGACAGGTCTGGAGCAGACCATTCCGTTCAGTAAGCTGTGGGCCAGGTCTGGAGCAGACCATTCTGTTCAGTAAGCTGTGGGACAGGTCTGGAGCAGACCATTCCGTTCAGTAAGCTGTGGGCCAGGTCTGGAGCAGACCATTCTGTTCAGTAAGCTGTGGGACAGGTCTGGAACAGACCATTCCGTTCAGTAAGCTGTGGGCCAGGTCTGGAGTAGACCATTCTGTTCAGTAAGCTGTGGGACAGGTCTGGAGCAGACCATTCCGTTCAGTAAGCTGTGGGACAGGTGTGGAGCAGACCATTCTGTTCAGTAAGCTGTGGGACAGGTCTGGAGCAGACCATTCCGTTCAGTAAGCTGTGGGACAGGTCTGGAGTAGACCATTCTGTTCAGTAAGCTGTGGGACAGGTCTGGAGCAGACCATTCCGTTCAGTTAGCTGTGGGACAGGTTTGGAGCAGACCATTCTGTTCAGTAAGATGTGGGACGGGTCTGGAGCAGACCATTCTGTTCAGTAAGCTGTGGAACGGGTCTGGAACAGACCATTCTGTTCAGTTAGCTGTGGGACAGGTTTGGAGCAGACCATTCTGTTCAGTTAGCTGTGGGACAGGTCTGGAGCAGACCATTCTGTTCAGTTAGCTGTGGGACAGGTCTGGAGCAGACCATTCTGTTCAGTTAGCTGTGGGACAGGTCTGGAGCAGACCATTCTGTTCAGTTAGCTGTGGGACGGGTCTGGAGCAGACCATTCTGTTCAGTAAGCTGTGGGACAGGTCTGGAGCAGGCCATTCTGTTCAGTAAGCTGTGGGACAGGTCTGGAGCAGACCATTCTGTTCAGTAAGCTGTGGGACAGGTCTAGAGCAGACCATTCTGTTCAGTTAGCTATGGGACAGGTTTGGAGCAGACCATTCTGTTCAGTAAGCTGTGGGACAGGTCTGGAGCAGGCCAGTCTGCTCAGAAATCTGTGGGACAGATCTGGAGCAGACCATTCTGTTCAGAAAGGCAGAGGGAAGTGACCTCAAGTCAGTCAAGTCACTAACTCGATGGGCCAGACAGACCAGCCCTCTCCTCTTTGTCCCTCCCCAAACCGTCCTGTCCTCTCCCTCTACCCCACCGTCATCAACCAACGTCAAACCAGCAGCACCCTCTGTTGTCTGAAGGTGGTAGAGAGGTCAGGTCACTTGGTAAAGGCTGCCACCACGGCCCACAACACCTCATTGGCGTTGGTCTTCACGCTCTCCCCCTCTGGCTCCAGGTCCAGGAGCTGCCGTACTCTCTTCATGGCCAGGTCATACTGGTCGTCCAGCAGAGGGGAAAAAGCATTCTCCAGAACATCAGACGAGTGGGCCAGGAAGATGAGGGCGAGCAGCCTCTTGTCCATGCGGTTCGGGTCGTTGACCCATTTCTCCAACACCGACTCCTGAACCCTCTTGATGAGGCGTTGTTTGATGTTGTTGTTGGTGAGCGGGTGCGTGGTCATGTCGAAGAGGAGGAAGTTCTGTTTCTCCGTGGTCAGCACGCCCTTTTCCACCAGGTTCTTGGCCAGGCGCTCCCTCACGTTCCTCAGCTGGTAGTGCAGCTTCAGAGGGTTCCACGTCTCGCCTGCAAGAGGGGGCAGAGATGTTAAGCGTGCCACAGAGTTCAAAGCCTAAAGCATCGTGGTTGAACGTGACATATGTCCGCGACTCAATAACAGTCAAATCAAATTGCAGTGTGCGGAGAGAAATCATCCAAAGGGGGTTTGGCTTTCGTGTTTATTTCACTATTCTCGTTTTATCTCATTAAGGGTTCAGCAACGTAGCTGGCATTCATTAGTGTTATACAGGTTCATTAGTATTATACCGGTTCATTAGTATTATACAGGTTCATTAGTATTATACCGGTTCATTAGTATTAAACCGGTTCATTAGTATTAAACCGGTTCATTAGTATTATACAGGTTCATTAGTATTATACAGGTTCATTAGTATTATACCGGTTCATTAGTATTATACCGGTTCATTAGTATTATACCGGTTCATTAGTATTAAACCGGTTCATTAGTATTAAACCGGTTCATTGGTATTATACCGGTTCATTGGTATTATACAGGTTCATTAGTATTATACAGGTTCATTAGTATTAAACCGGTTCATTAGTATTATACCGGTTCATTAGTATTATACCGGTTCATTAGTATTATACCGGTTCATTAGTATTATACAGGTTCATTAGTATTATACCAGTTCATTAGTATTATACAGGTTCATTAGTATTATACAGGTTCATTAGTATTAAACCGGTTCATTAGTATTATACCGGTTCATTAGTATTAAACCGGTTCATTAGTATTAAACCGGTTCATTAGTATTATACCGGTTCATTAGTATTAAACCGGTTCATTAGTATTAAACCGGTTCATTAGTATTATACAGGTTCATTAGTATTATACCAGCTCATTAGTATTATACAGGTTAATTAGTATTATACCAGTTCATTAGTATTATACAGGTTCATTAGTATTATACCGGTTCATTAGTATTAAACAGGTTCATTAGTATTATACCAGTTCATTAGTATTATACCAGTTCATTAGTATTATACAGGTTCATTAGTATTAAACCGGTTCATTAGTATTATACAGGTTCATTAGTATTAAACCGGTTCATTAGTATTAAACCGGTTCATTAGTATTATACCGGTTCATTAGTATTATACAGGTTCATTAGTATTATACAGGTTCATTAGTATTAAACCGGTTCATTAGTATTAAACCGGTTCATTAGTATTAAACCGGTTCATTAGTATTATACCGGTTCATTAGTATTAAACCGGTTCATTAGTATTAAACCGGTTCATTAGTATTATACCGGTTCATTAGTATTAAACCGGTTCATTAGTATTATACAGGTTCATTAGTATTATACCGGTTCATTAGTATTAAACCGGTTCATTAGTATGATACCGGTTCATTAGTATTAAACCGGTTCATTAGTATTAAACCGGTTCATTAGTATTAAACCGGTTCATTAGTAATAAAACGGTTCATTAGTAATAAACCGGTTCATCATTCATTCATCTGAGTCCACTCTGTTAGTAGTAAACCTCTGTTTGGTGGTTGGCCTGGCTGAGTCCACTCTGTTAGTAGTAAACCTCTGTTTGGTGGCTGAGTCCACTCTGTTAGTAGTAAACCTCTGTTTGGTGGTTGGCCTGGCTGAGTCCACTCTGTTAGTAGTAAACCTCTGTTTGGTGGTTGGCCTGGCTGAGTCCACTCTGTTAGTAGTAAACCTCTGTTTGGTGGTTGGCCTGGCTGAGTCCACTCTGTTAGTAGTAAACCTCTGTGTTAAAGTGTGGTTCTAACACACTCACCGCTGAGCAGCTCGATCCAGCTCTGCACCGTCTCTGGGGGCTGGGTCTCCTTTACGTGTTTCAGAGCCTCGTCCAATAGCACGTCTCCCGTCGGAGCATCTGACTTACAGATCACCTAGAGACACAATACAACGAGACAGAATGAAAACACAACGTGCACTGCCACTCAATGACTTACAGAACACCTAGACACACAACACAACCACAACAGAACACAGTCAGAACACAAAACAATACTGCCACTCAATGACTTTCTCGATCCCCTGGAGATGAGACAATCACACAGTCGCAACACAACTTCTAGACTAAACACAAGTCACAATCAACAGAAGAAGAACACTTTCCCCTCCATTGTCTTTTCATTGTATTTTATTTTATTTTTTTTGTAAAAGGGAAGCCAGCGAGCATCTGGCTCTTCCCTTGACGAAATAAAATGGGCGGAAATGTTGCTAAACTGAGCAAGCTCAAATGAATGGTCCTGGCGGGGGAAGGGGAAACAACATGTCAGTGGAAGCTAGCTTGGATTTGGCTTCGCTCCCATCAAATCGCTTTGAGAGCATTACATCACTAACAGAAACACGAAAGGGAGGATTGCTAATCACATCATATTTAGCTTATGTCCATTAGCACTAAATCTTTTTTTTTTTTTGGTATCTTTTAGTTGTCACGTTGAAGTTGAAATGGGGCTCGAATAGTGCCGGCAGCTCCTGTTTTCTTTGAGACTTTCGGTAACTCTCTGTGGTTTTGAATCAATAGTTGTGTAGTGGTTCGAAAAAATCTCCAGGTGGACCGAAACTGCTCTTAAATCTCTGTCTCTGAGCAGGTCAGGAGACAGATAACCAGAACCCTACTGCAAAGGCACCTACACATGTAGAGTGATCTACATGTGTATCCTAAGAGGAATTGTCACTCTTTTGTAACAAAGAGAATGCCAAAAGAGCACAAAAGGACAATTAAACAGGCTCCCGAGTGGCGCAGTGGTCTAAGACAATGCATCTCAGTGCAAGAGACGTCACTACAGTCCTTGGTTCGATTCCAGGCTGTATCGCAACCGTCCGAGTCCCATAGGGAGGCCCAGTGTCCCACAATTGGCCCAGTGTCGTCCGGGTTTGGCCGTCATTGTATATAAGAATTTGTTCTTAACCGACTTGCCTAGTTAAAAAAAAAAAAAAAAAAACTCTTTACTATTATAACTTGAATATCTTTCTTCTGATATTCCTGTCATTAAAAGAGGGTTAAATGTGGATTTTACTGTAGCCTACAGAATGTGTGAAGGAACCATGGTCATGTTTGTACCTTATAGGCTTTGTTTTTCATCGAAACTATTCAATTGACCTGTAGAGTTCCCCCAGGTCAACGATGGTAACGCATTCCATTGGGTCTGTTAAGACAACCGCAACCCATCTCATTTTCAATCTGTTAAGTCTAGTAACAAAACTTTTGAATTCAATCCTTGTTGCATTGAAGTCCTTAACGAGCGGTTGGATTCTCCAAGTCTGAGAACTCGACAACTAATTCAGAATATAGTCAATCGGCTGTTGATTAGGACTATTACTGAAACAGGATTAATGGTATAACGGTTAATGGTAACAACTGATATTAGTTCATTCAAGGCGTCTCTCTATATCAAAAACCCTTAATAGGAAACCAAATTAATTAAAATACAAGCAATTAAATCAGTAAATTATCTTGAATATCCATAGCCAAAGTCACGTCACGTCCCACACACACACACACACGAGGTCAGATCAGGATTCCCTACTTTCCTGGCGAGCAGGCTTTTCCTCCTCATGCCACAGGTCTCCAGCTGTAGTCGTCCTCTGATGGCCAGCTCTATGAGCATGCAGCCACGCAGACCCGACGAGATGCAGTCGTTCCAGAACGACGTGTAGCCCTGAGAGAGAGGAGGACAGGGGTGAGTGTGCGCAAGCAAGCTGCAACACAGGCCTGACGAGATGTAGTCCTGAACACAGAGAGACGACACCGTGTGTGTGTGTGTGTGTGTGTGTGTGTGTGTGTGTGTGTGTGTGTGTGTGTGTGTGAGAGAGCATGCAGATCACAGAGCCTTCCTGCAGGATTCACTCACAGAGGATCACAGTGGTCAGCCTGCTGCTTAGGAGAGCCGTGAAAGACATGAAACATACGTTTTTTCCAGCAGCAGATTAAGATCGATAATGTCAAAGCTGCACTGCTGTCTAACAAGACAGCCCCCACAATATTTTTATGATCAATTTCTCCTCAGCCGATCATCAGTCATTTGTGTAAGTGCTGTGCTTGTTGAATGTCCTTCTCTATAAGCATGCTGAAAGTCTGCTGTCAATTTGTTTACTGTAAAATAGCACTGTATCTGGTCAAACACAATTTTTTCCAGAAGTTTACTAAGGGTTGGTAACAGACTGATTGGTCTGCTATTTGAGCCAGTAAAGGGGGCTATACTATTCTTGGGTAGTGGAATGACTTTAGCTTCCCTCCAGGCCTGAGGGCACACTCTCTCTAGTAGGCTTAGATTGAAGATGTGGCAAATAGGAGAGGCAATATCGTCTGCTATTATCCTCAGTAATTTCCCATCCAGATTGTCAGACCCCGGTGGCTTGTCATTGTTCATAGACAACAATAATTTTTTACCCTTTTCCACACTCACTTTACAGAACTCAAAATTACAATTATTGTCTTTCATAATAATGATCAGATATACTTGGATGTGTAGTGTCGGCGTTTGTTGCTGCCATGTTTGCTAATCTTGCCAATAAAAAAAATGATGAATGTCGTTGGCATTATCAGTGGGTTTTGTGATGAATGAGCCGTCCGATTCAACGAATGATAAGAGCAGAGTTTGCCTTTTTGCTCAGAATTTCATTGAAGGTGCTCCAAAGCTTTTTTTACTATCATTCGTTATGTCATTTATTTTTGTTTCATAGTGTAGTTGTTTTCTACTTTTTTATTCAGTTTAGTCACGTGATTTCTCAATTTTGCAGTACGTTTTTCCAATCGGTTGTGCAGCCAGACTTATTTGCAGTTCCTTTTGCCTCGTCCCTCTCAACCATAAAATTTGTTAAAAAATTCCTCATCAACCCACAGAGATTTAACTTATTTTTTATGTTCTTAAAATGGGTGCATGCTTATTAGTAACAGTCATAAGCAAATTCCCCATCACATATATCACCAGTAGTACATTCACTTTTAATTCCTATCATTTCTAACCTACCATGTTTTGTTTAGTTATGATCATTTCTGATAACGCATTCAATACATTACTATTCCAGTCTTTTACCGTTCTCATTGTCGAAGTGGACAACCTAAGCTACACTTGTGAGAATCAAGTTTTGGTTTATTTCATTCCATTTACGAGTTAATTTTTTTTTTAATTTTGTCATGGTCTTTTGTTTGGAGCGCTCCTGTCAACGTTGGAGTAAAGCCCACATCGATAGAGTTACGTAGCGTCATCTGGATATGTCTGCAAAAAAAAAAAAAAAAGTTTCCACGTTCACCTTTCTGCTACCATTTCTGTCAAGCCGTCTGCATCCGGTTTGACGCATATTACGTTTGATAAATCCCAACGTTATGCACCACACAGAACGCACTGCAACTGCCTCTGCAAACGCAATGCTGCAAGGCAAACGCAGCGTTCCGTTGGAAATTAATGTACTTCAGGTGGACCAAAACGCAAAATGACGCTGTCGGTGTGATCGAGGCGTAAGGACGCGCACCCGATTACACATAGAAGTAGGCCTGTAGGCTACCTGGCCCTGATTACACATAGAAGTAGGCCTATAGTCTACCTGGCCCTGATTACAAATAGGCCTACTTCTATAGGCTACCTGGCCCTGATTACACATAGAAGTAGGCCTGTAGGCTACCTGGCCCTGATTACACATAGAAGTAGGCCTATAGACTACCTGGCCCTGATTACACATAGGCCTACTTCTATAGGCTACCTGGCCCTGATTACACTTAGAAGTAGGCCTATAGGCTACCTGGCCCTGATTACACATAGAAGTAGGCCTATAGGCTACCTGGCCCTGATTACACATAGAAGTAGGCCTATAGGCTACCTGGCCTGCACGCAAATGTAGGCATATAAATGTGATCTGATAGTGTTTCTTATTGGCTTAACACACCACCAATAATGAGCTGTGGAGCTTCTCAAAGTCATGTTTTCTTCACCTCAAAAACAGCAAGCAAAAAAAAGAGTGTTTTGTACATCTATTGAGAAAGACTGTAGTTGCTCAACGCATTTGAAAAATATTTACAGCTCTCTGCCTTTCAATAACCACTCAGCGTGAAAGGGAATAATGTCATGCTCTGATCCCTTGCGCAAATAGCCTACAGCTGTGTCTGTCCCGAGCTCCACTGGCACAGGAAACTGAGGGCCCAGAATATTATATACAATGTTGCAAGTATGCTAGCATGACCTTCAGGGCAAATTAATAGTTGATACAATGTTTCCACCTGAGAAAGGTTGCAGACTCCTTGTGTAGCCTATTACAGTGTAGCCTATTACAGTGTAGCCTATTACAGTGTAGCCTATTACAGTGTGTAGGTATTACAGTGTGTAGCCTATTACAGTGCAGCCTATTACAGTGCAGCCTATTACAGTGCAGCCTATTACAGTGCAGCCTATTACAGTGTGTAGCCTATTACAGTGTAGCCTATTACAGTGTAGCCTATTACAGTGCAGCCTATTACAGTGCAGCCTATTACAGTGTGTAGGTATTACAGTGTGTAGCCTATTACAGTGTAGCCTATTACAGTGCAGCCTATTACAGTGTGTAGGTATTACAGTGTGTAGCCTATTACAGTGCAGTCTATTACAGTGTAGCCTATTACAGTGTAGCCTATTACAGTGTAGTCTATTACAGTGTAGCCTATTACAGTGTGTAGCCTATTACAGTGTGTAGCCTATTACAGTGTAGCCTATTGCAGTGTAGCCTATTACAGTGTAGCCTATTACAGTGTGTAGCCTATTACAGTGTGTAGCCTATTACAGTGTAGCCTATTGCAGTGTAGCCTATTGCAGTGTAGCCTATTACAGTGTAGCCTATTACAGTGCAGCCTATTGCAGTGTAGCCTATTGCAGTGTAGCCTATTACAGTGTAGCCTATTACAGTGCAGCCTATTACAGTGCAGCCTATTACAGTGTGTAGGTATTACAGTGTGTAGCCTATTACAGTGCAGCCTATTACAGTGTGTAGCCTATTACAGTGTAGCCTATTACAGTGTAGCCTATTACAGTGCAGCCTATTACAGTGTGTAGCCTATTACAGTGTAGCCTATTACAGTGTGTAGCCTATTACAATGTAGCCTATTACAGTGTAGCCTATTGCAGTGTGTAGCCTATTACAGTGTAGCCTATTACAGTGTGTAGCCTATTACAGTGTGTAGCCTATTACAGTGTAGCCTATTACAGTGTAGCCTATTACAGTGTAGTCTATTACAGTGTGTAGCCTATTACAGTGTAGCCTATTACAGTGTGTAATCTATTACAGTGTAGCCTATTACAGTGTAGCCTATTACAGTGTAGCCTATTACAGTGTGTAGCCTATTACAGTGTAGCCTATTACAGTGTGTAGCCTATTACAGTGTAGCCTATTACAGTGCAGCCTATTACAGTGTGTAGCCTATTACAGTGTAGCCTATTACAGTGTGTAGCCTATTACAGTGTAGCCTATTACAGTGCAGCCTATTACAGTGCAGCCTATTACAGTGTAGCCTATTACAGTGCAGCCTTTTACAGTGTGTAGCCTATTACAGTGCAGCCTATTACAGTGTGTAGCCTATTACAGTGTAGCCTATTACAGTGTAGCCTATTACAGTGTAGCCTATTACAGTGTGTAGCCTATTACAGTGTAGCCTATTACAGTGCAGCCTATTACAGTGTGTAGCCTATTACAGTGTAGCCTATTACAGTGTGTAGCCTATTACAGTGTGTAGCCTATTACAGTGTAGCCTATTACAGTGCAGCCTATTACAGTGCAGCCTATTACAGTGCAGCCTATTACAGTGCAGCCTTTTACAGTGCAGCCTTTTACAGTGTGTAGCCTATTACAGTGCAGCCTATTACAGTGTGTAGCCTATTACAGTGTGTAGCCTATTACAGTGTAGCCTATTACAGTGTAGCCTATTGCAGTGTGTAGCCTATTACAGTGTAGCCTATTACAGTGTGTAGCCTATTACAGTGTGTAGCCTATTACAGTGTAGCCTATTACAGTGTGTAGCCTATTACAGTGTAGCCTATTACAGTGTGTAGCCTATTACAGTGTGTAGCCTATTACAGTGTGTAGCCTATTACAGTGTAGCCTATTACAGTGTGTAGCCTATTACAGTGTGTAGCCTATTACAGTGTAGCCTATTACAGTGCAGCCTATTACAGTGCAGCCTATTACAGTGTAGCCTATTACAGTGCAGCCTTTTACAGTGTGTAGCCTATTACAGTGCAGCCTATTACAGTGTGTAGCCTATTACAGTGTAGCCTATTACAGTGTAGCCTATTACAGTGTGTAGCCTATTACAGTGTAGCCTATTACAGTGCAGCCTATTACAGTGCAGCCTATTACAGTGTAGCCTATTACAGTGTGTAGCCTATTACAGTGTGTAGCCTATTACAGTGCAGTCTATTACAGTGTAGCCTATTACAGTGTAGCCTATTACAGTGCAGGCTATTACAGTGTAGCCTGTTACAGTGTGTAGCCTATTACAGTGCAGCCTATTACAGTGTGTAGCCTATTACAGTGTAGCCTATTACAGTGCAGCCTATTACAGTGCAGCCTATTACAGTGCAGCCTATTACAGTGTGTAGGTATTACAGTGTGTAGCCTATTACAGTGCAGCCTATTACAGTGTAGCCTATTACAGTGTAGCCTATTACAGTGTGTAGCCTATTACAGTGTAGCCTATTACAGTGTGTAGCCTATTACAGTGTAGCCTATTACAGTGTGTAGCCTATTACAGTGTGTAGCCTATTACAGTGTGTAGCCTATTACAGTGTGTAGCCTATTACAGTGTAGCCTATTGCAGTGCAGCCTATTACAGTGCAGCCTATTACAGTGTGTAGGTATTACAGTGTGTAGCCTATTACAGTGTAGCCTATTACAGTGCAGCCTATTACAGTGCAGCCTATTACAGTGCAGCCTATTACAGTGTGTAGGTATTACAGTGTGTAGCCTATTACAGTGCAGCCTATTACAGTGTAGCCTATTACAGTGTAGCCTATTACAGTGTGTAGCCTATTACAGTGTAGCCTATTACAGTGTGTAGCCTATTACAGTGTAGCCTATTACAGTGTGTAGCCTATTACAGTGTGTAGCCTATTACAGTGTGTAGCCTATTACAGTGTAGCCTATTGCAGTGTAGCCTATTACAGTGCAGCCTATTACAGTGCAGCCTATTACAGTGCAGCCTATTACAGTGTGTAGGTATTACAGTGTGTAGCCTATTACAGTGCAGCCTATTACAGTGTGTAGCCTATTACAGTGTAGCCTATTACAGTGTAGCCTATTACAGTGCAGCCTATTACAGTGTAGCCTATTACAGTGTGTAGCCTATTACAGTGTAGCCTATTACAGTGTAGCCTATTACAGTGCAGGCTATTACAGTGTAGCCTATTACAGTGTGTAGCCTATTACAGTGCAGCCTATTACAGTGTGTAGCCTATTACAGTGTGTAGCCTATTACAGTGTGTAGCCTATTACAGTGCAGCCTATTACAGTGTAGCCTATTACAGTGCAGCCTATTACAGTGTAGCCTATTACAGTGTAGCCTATTACAGTGTGTAGCCTATTACAGTGCAGCCTATTACAGTGTAGCCTATTACAGTGTGTAGCCTATTACAGTGTGTAGCCTATTACAGTGTAGCCTATTACAGTGTGTAGCCTATTACAGTGCAGCCTATTACAGTGCAGCCTATTACAGTGTAGCCTATTACAGTGTGTAGTCTATTACAGTGTGTAGCCTATTACAGTGCAGCCTATTACAGTGTAGCCTATTACAGTGTAGCCTATTACAGTGTGTAGCCTATTACAGTGTGTAGCCTATTACCAACAAGTTCAGGAGAGTAGCAGCTGAATCTCCGAAAGCCAGAAGGAGTGGGTCAGGTCCAGATCTCTGCACGCCGGCATGCACACGGGGATGTGTAAAAGGAGTATGCGGGCAAGAACGTGGTAAAAATGGGCCTGTTTCCAAGCTTGCATTTTCACCCCATAGAATGTAGTGGAATTACACATCCCTTTTGACTTCAGACTGGTGATGTTAGTATACAAGTCTATACTAACATCTCTATGACATGAGAATGATTGCTTAAAACATAAATATATGTTTCGTTTTTTGTACCATTGATTTTGTCACACACTTAGGAACCACTTGGACCGTAGAGTTAATGAAACGGCACGGAAAATTGTCTCTCTATAAAAAAAGTAAATTGGCCACACACCAATACATGGATTAGACAATCAAACTATCACTTAAAATAGCAGCCAAACTAGTCACTGTTTACAACCTATATGTCGCGTTGTGATTCGTTTAGGATAATTAACAGAATAAAGTGGATTGTTACCTTTTCCGTGATGACAGCCCCCTTATATATAGATATAAGCCTTGTGTAAATTCTCATCAAACCAACCATGTATAGGTTATTCCACATTTCTGTGTAGCCTTTGAATATAATAGCGTTCGTTTAAACAGCTCTATAGACCAAACGGGCGCATTCTGTCCTATTGATTTCCGTGTGACATCGATGGAAGTGATTAACAAAAAAAATAATTAAAAAGCATTGCGTTACACTTACTTGAATCAAAATGCAACACTTCAAAATATAGCTGGAAGTCCTCTGCAGGCTGTGCTCTAACCAGGGATGTTGTGTTCGTTTTAACAGCGTGTACAACCTGATCCCCACCCCACCCTTAATCGATATATCATCGATTTATTGTCACTTTTCAAAACAACAAAACAACATTTCCTTGAATGTGTAGTTTCTAAAGTGCTCGCTTAAAAGTGAAATATGATTACTATTGTTGGGCATGTATGTGTAGATACACTATGTTTTCGGGTTTTCAATGAACAAAACTATTTGCGCATATTGGTTATTGATTCGGACACATTAAAACTGTGTTTGGATTGGGGTATTTATCAAAATGTCTTGTCAACAGGATGCATCATTTCCAACTTAATACGTTTCTAGGAATATACCTGTAAACTTTCCAACATTCATTTCCAATGGTATTGTACTTAAGCAAGTAAAAGGGAGTCCAAAAAACGCTGCTGCTATGAATGAATGTTTAAAGCGAACCAGACATGCCCAAAACAGGTTCGCCCTGTATATTACAAGCCGAGCCACATACACCGTTCTGGTATAGACGACACCGGAGCTGGAATATGAAGCTAAATGACACTGGTTACCTTGAGAAAAGCCCTGGGTAGATCTACTTTCCTTCACTAGGATAACCTGATGGAGGGGGGGTAACTAGTTACTGTAGCATGCAGACATTACCAAAATGAACATTCCTAACGTTAAAGCCTGGTAGTGCATTTGTCATGACATCTTTTGAGTAACGTTAACTAAAAACAGCTAAATACTATATGGTTATTTTTTTTATGTAAAATAATATAATACATTAAGTTAATACCTCGCGGTCCTTCAATCCTAAGAGTAACACTTCTTCCATCAATGTGAGTCGAGTTGCTTTGGAGTCTCCCTTATCGTCCACCTCCTCCTCCTGCTGGTGGTCTTCTCCGCGGCGGGTCTCCGAGTCCTCATCCCCGGAGCCTCTGTCCTTGTCGGCGGCAGAGCTACGAGAGGCCTCGGTCCGCCGCTGCACTAGGCCTGAGCTCCGCTGTGTCAGAGAAGTCATTATTTACAACCACGTCAAACCCTCCTCCTCGCCTCGGACTTCTCACTGACCCGATATTATAAAAGCACTTGAATATGTCCGACAACATACAGCTACGGACGACTGTTTTAACCCGGGTATGAAACTAGACTACAAGCCAATGTGGCGACATAGACGGGATATTGGAGTCTTCCTCCTCTTCCTCTCCGGGTAGTTGATCTAATATGGCGGCAGGCGAGAACAGTGCATGTGGCATTCAGCTACAACAGGTATTCCCAAACGGGGCTAGGCAATGCCGTCGGGGGTACGAAAATACAAATGTAATTCACTTTTACGAATAAAAAAAAAAAAAAAAGTGTAATTTCTTTGTAATTTTGTTGTTGTTGACATTTTCAAACAGTCCATTTAGTAAGGGCCGCGTCCATAGAGACACATGCCAGCTCTACTGGTAGTACTGCTACTGCACCTGTCGACCACACAAGTTATTCTGCTTCCAAGAGTACATCCCAATGCTACAATGAGTCATTCTACAGGTGTTGCTGGCCCAACTAGAATGCACCTGATGCAGCCGAAGAGCTACTGCCCCCTTACCCCGGGAGAGCACCGAACAACAGCCCTGGGACGTTGGACCCAAGTCCCCTACAATAGTATGGGGCTTGTCTGTCCTAGCCACTCAAATAGGATGACAACTACACTGATTTGGGGTTGACATATTGGGAGTAGAGTGCCTTTCTTCAGCCACAACCTTGCGCAGACATTCAGAAACAAAACATGCCACTTTGAAAAATAAGCCACAGGAGTTGTACGACATGTATAAAAGCAACAGATACACACACAAGCCCCATACTATTGTGGAGGACTTCATTCTTCCTGCTGCCGCGGACATGGCTGAGGGAAACGGCCAAAAAAACAATACAGACAATGCCTTCAAACAACACTGTTTCACAACGAATACAGACGCAGACTGTGTGTGGGAAATGATCTGAGACTTTCTCCAATACAACCCAACATTGCAGAGTTATGTGCATCCTGTCAAACACACCCTTCTCATTAACCTGTGGTGAGTTATTCACAATTATCAATGAACAAATAAGGTTTTATATGTAAGATGGTTAAATAAAGAGCAAAATTATTGATTATTATTATATTATTATTTGTGCCCTGGTCCTATAAGAGCTCTTTGTCACTTCCCACGAGCCGGGTTGTGACAAAAACTCTTATTCTTATGTTTAATAAATGTATTGTATAGTGTGTGTGTGTGTGTGTGTGTGGAAGGCTTACACTTGATGGCATCAAAACAACATTTGAGAGTGTGCTGCCCCTGGTGCTAGAGGGGGTACGCAGCTGGAGGTTGACTGTTTGAAGGGGTACGGGACTATAAATGGTTTGGGAACCACTGAGCTGGAGCGTCCCACAGGTAAAGCCAGGGAGGGGAAAAGGTAGAAATGTGCTACGGTCCAAACACTTAAAAGACACACCCTCGTCCACTTACCCTCGCCTTATGCCCTTGGGTGAATCCCAGTCACCATCTTGGAGGACGGTCCAAATGATTAGCCAAGCAAGGGGAGTTTGCAACGTCAGGCCCTCAGCCCTCGTTCTTAGTCGGCTTTGCGAGTGTACAATTATTCACACTCTGGCGCCTGACACTCTGCATAATTCAACTAGCGACGACTTTACATCCACTAAGAAAAGTCTGCGAAAACTTAAAACAACATCAATGGAGAAGTCAACATACAAAGTGTAAGGGGAAAAAAACCCGAATGCAAATAAGTTAGAAATTGTGCTATTAATGCACATGACGGCACAAACACGTCACGTAAAAAGTAAATATGTTTTTGTTTGGTTGTCTTTTGGAAATTGTAGAAATAAAATATTTTCCTCCTTCAGAAGTTCCAGCTAGGCAGGCTAAAGTTAGTTATCTCATTAATTTGCTAGCTATCATACAGTAGGTGTATTTGAATAATGATATATTTAATAGAAGTAGACATGCAGTCATAATTGACTGTTGCGCATATAAAGCACCCACAAGCTACTGCTGGTGGAAAACACAATCATCGCAGGTTGATCGAGTGACGGTCCATTTAAAAATAATTCCTTCCTCCCTAGCCCCTTGCCCTGCAAGTGTATACTCGTCAGACGTCATGATACATCATCAAAAGTGTCCACTTCATTTGAGGGCATAGGGGAGAGGGTGTGTCTTTTAAGTGTTTGGTCCGCAAACAATGGAGTTTCAACTTCTGATTCTTCTGCCTCTTCTTCTTTGGTATTATGGCGGTCTGCAAATTGTTTTTTATAGGTGCATGCCGCCACCTACTGTATTGGCTGTGTATCAGCCTACTATTCTCTATTATGAATTCTCTATTGCCCTACCAGCTAACCCTGCTTCCATTAAAAGCTCACCACTATTCCACTACTTTGGCCCTATCGGATTCTACTCCAGGCCAGCAGCTTGGGAGGAGGGGACACTGTCACTGTCTTGCACACTTCTCACATCTAGGAATCTCCTGTGCTCGACTTGGACTGAAATAGGTGCCGGGTACTTATTTTGGGTGATGGTACTGTTCATATTTATGTGCAGGAGCTCCACAATACATTTGCGCTAATATTTTATAAGAGGTGCAGGAACTCAAGCAGTAGAACATTTGAGGTGCCGGTGCTCAGCTCCGGTGAGCTCCTGCCCAAGTCAAGTACTTGGAATATCCCTCCTACACACTTCTGCAACATGACCATAAACTTGGCACCTGAAACACTGTAGTGGGTTCGGAACAAAAGCTCTTACGGGATAAGTGATGTATCTTAACATTACTTTGTCAGGTAAAGACTCAATCAAAACTGAAAAAGGACAGACAGTGACTCTTCTGTTTCACGTCGCTCGCCTGCGTCGTACCAAACTGCGAGCTTCACAGACACTGGGAATCTTCCATTTCAGTTGATCCACCTCCACCCCAATAATCACTCCTTTCAATGGTGCCCTGTTCCTGAGAGCAAAGCAAGTAACAGGTATTTTCTCCAGGCGCATGGCGCAGAGCGCCCCGTCCCTCTGGGCGGAAGAAGCACAAAAAATAATCACAAGTCCACTTCAGGTTACCTTCACCGATTCAACAGAACCCAACACCATTTTCACCCAACCTGACACCGCTAGTGGGGTGCGGGTCAGCTGTTTGTTCACCCGCAAGCAATTGCTAATAGCCTAACCCAGTTGTGTTGGAAAAATATTTGTTTTATTTTATTCTGTTGTATTCGATTCTTACTATAAAATATATGTGTGTTGACTTCGAGTAGGTGTGTCTGGTCTGTTTAATTAACTTCTCAAGGATCAGTGGGGCGCTAGCGGGCTCGTCCTGACACTACCAGGGAAAATCTAAAGCGCCAAATTCAAAATCCCAAAATGGAATTATTAAACATCCACCAATATACAAGTGTTCCATACTCATCAAAAGCTATGTTTCTTGGCAATATCACAGCGTTGTCAGATTTCAAAAAGGCTTTACGGCGAAAGCAGCACATTTCATTGTTTGAGGCTAGCACCTCACATATTTTTCCAATAGCCATGTATCGATTAGCCATCATGGCACACACATAACACATTTCACAGCGAAAACAAATCAATTACCTGTTGAAGAACTTCTGCTGAGGTCATCCTAAGTGTCCAACGAAGACAATCCATGGTTCTTTTGTTAGAAAAAGTAATGTATTTTATCCATAAATCCTCCATTTGGTTCGCGCGTTATCAGAAACGACAGCCTCCACTAGTCCATTGAAACGCGGCGCGAACTCGTTCAACTTATACCTATAAACTTGTCCAAGAACAATCAAACATAGTTTTAAATGTATCCTTAGGAACACTTTTACGTATATTTACTATTATAAATAAGCCGGAATATAAACTGATCAATAACGACGATAAAACAGACACTCCGTGACTTCTCGCAAGGCCGCCACGGAACTATTCTCAGAAAGAGAGGACTTCATTGTTTGGTCTTTTTCTCTGCTCTAAATTCATCCAAAATGGAGGAAAACACCATCTCGAGGCTGTTGACATCATAAGGAAGCGACGTGTACTGCATTCATATGCCTATATATGGTCATTTTCAATAGGGAGGGGTTCCCAAATGAGCAATGTGTCAAAATCACTTTTTCCAGGACAGAAATTCCTCTGGGTTTTGCCTGCTATATGCGTTCTGATTCACTCACAGACAAATGGTTAACAGTTTTGGAACATTCAGAGTGTTTCCTACGGCTGGGATTTAAGATCCTTGCATTATTCAAATCATATTTAGTGCAATTGTACATCATGGATTGCATGGAAAAGAAACAAAGAACGAACAGAGAAAATGAATGTGCAGGTGAGTGAAACAGAGTATTTACTCCATTGTACCCTAAGTTAACTAACAGAATCAAAACTCAAAAAAAAAAGGACAGAGAGAGAGACTGGTAGGTACACCTATAGCTCATCTCTTGGCAGTAGTACTGTAGACTAGGCAGGTACCCTAGTGGTTAGAGCGTTGGACTTGTAGCCGGAGGGTTGCAAGTTCGAATCCCCGAGCTGACAAGGAAAAAATCTGTCGTTCTGCCCCTGAACAAGGCAGTTAACCCACTGTTCCCCGGGTGCCGAAGATGTGGATGTTGTTTAAGGGAGCCCCCCGCACCTCTCTGATTCAGAGGGGTTGGGTTAAATGCGGAAGACACATTTCAGTTGAAGGCATTTGGTTGTACTAATAATGGTGACTTTGAGACTACTTTATCACAGTCTCTCAGAGCGTTCACAGTCAGCCCACTGACATCCCTATCCAATGGTACTAAATATATGCATATCCTATTTTCTGGGCCTAAATGGGAGGCATTTTACTTTGGGCACGCCAGGCTCTCCAAAACCGACCCCTCAGCTGCCACTCCCTAACAAGTTAACAAAATAACAAACTATTGATTTAATTTGTTTTCATTCATCTGCACACACCCATAACATAGGCCCAATTAAATTCAAAATATGGCATTGTATTGGTTTGAAAATAAATTTTATTAGTCTTATGTTTCTTAGGACCTGCCTAAAGAAATGAATAATGGATTTATTTTGATGGTTTATCATCAATAGATTTATAAAAGTAGACCCCACCCACATGTTCTCTCTCTCTATATATATATATATATTTTAACAAAAAGCTGTACCTTTATTTAACTAGGCAAGTCAGTTAAGAACACATTCTTATTTACAATGACGGCCTACCCTACATCTGCACATCACTACTACCAAATCAAACCCCCGGCACGCCGTCATACACACAGGAGATTTAAAAAAGGTGTATGCAGGCAAGAATGTGGTAAAAATGGGCCTGTTTATAAGGGGATCATATAACGTTACCCAATGTGTTTTTACAGGCTAAATACAGCAACTAGTTGTGAAAGCAGTACTACACAAGCTTGCATTTTCACCCCATAAAATGTAGTGGAGTTACACATCCCTTTTGACTTCAGACTGGTGATGTTAGTATACAAGTCTATAGTAACATCTCTATGACACAAGATTGATTGCTTAAAACAGATAAATACGTTGGTTTTGTACTGGTTATTTTTCATACACTCTAGGAAAGCCTTAGGATAAATAATCCACTTGTTTATAGAGAAGAATTATAAAAAAAAAAAAAAAAAATGTAAAGTAGTAATATGTTGGATAAGTGTGTTGGGGGTAACTGGCCCTTGGGGGTAACTGGCCCTTGGGGGGGTAACTGGCCCTTGGGGGGGTAACTGGCCCCTCTGCCATGAATGTGTTTCTACTTAGTCATTTAGTCAATAACTAGCCCAGTTAGCGCTAGTTTATGCTAGCTAGCAACTTCACTATCAGTACATGCTAGCCAGCTAGCTAGTTAGCATAAGCTCCTTGGAGTACTAGCTAGCAACCTTACCACCAGATCGTCTGACGTAAAAAAAATACATTTAAAAAAAAGCTGTTTTAAAGACTGCTGGGATTTAAGATCTTGCATTATTCAAATCATATTTAGTGCAATTGTACATCATGGATTGCATGGAAAAGAAACAAAGAACGAACAGAGAAAATGAATGTGCAGGTGAGTGAAACAGAGTATTTACTCTATTGTACCCTAAGTTAACTAACAGAATCAAAACTCAAAAAAAGGACAGAGAGAGAGAGACTGGTAGGTACACCTATAGCTCATCTCTTGGCAGTGGTACTGTAGACTAGGCAGGTACCCTAGTGGTTAGAGCGTTGGACTTGTAGCCGGAGGGTTGCAAGTTCAAATCCCCGAGCTGACAAGGAAAAAATCTGTCGTTCTGCCCCTGAACAAGGCAGTTAACCCACTGTTCCCCAGGCGCCGAAGATGTGGATGTTGATTAAGGCAGCCCCCCGCACCTCTCTGATTCAGAGGGGTTGGGTTAAATGCGGAAGACACATTTCAGTTGAAGGCATTTGGTTGTACTAATAATGGTGACTTTGACTTTGAGACTACTTTATCACAGTCTCTCAGATCGTTCACAGTCAGCCCACTGACATCCCTATCAGATCACAGCTAAATCACAGTCTACTTGAACAGAGCAATAATCAATCATGAGGCATCAAAGCCAAAGGAACTGAATAATATTAAGAAATGTATGGAACCAAAAAAACAATTAGGCAACAACTAATTCAATCCCTCTTAGACAACTTCTTGGACAAAATGTTCCACTGTAATAGTGAAGGTGTAAACTTGGCAGTAGAAAACCTAAACAGTATATTTGACCTTTCAGCTTCCCTATCAAATAAAAAAAATTCAAAACAGAAAACCGAAGAAAATTAACAACAATGATAAAATGGTTTGATGAAGAATGCAAACATCTAAGAAAGAAATTGAGAAACCTATCCAACTGAAAACATTGAGACCCAGAAAAATCTGAGTCTACGCCTTCAGTATGGTGAATTACTAAAACAATACAGAAATACACTACGGAATACAGACGCAACAGCACGTCAGGAACCAGCTCTAACCACTTCTGGGAAAATTGGAAACCACTAAACAAACAACACAAAGAATTATCTATCCAAAATTGAGATGTATGGGTAAACCACTTCTCCAATCTTTTGAGCTCTATAACAAAGAACAGCAAAAAACATATTCATGATCAAATACAAATCTTAGTATCAACTATTAAAGACGACCAGAACCCACTGGATTCTCCAATTACATTGAATGAGCTACAGGACAAAATACAAAACCCAAAAGGCCTGTGGTGTTGATGGTACCCTCATAGAAATTATAAAATATACAAACAGATTTCAATTGGCTATACTTAAACTCTTTAACATCATCCTCAGCTCTGGCATCTTCCCCAATATTTGGAACAAAGGACTGATCACCCCAATCCACAAAAGTGGAGACAGATTTGAACCGAATAATTACTGTGGGTTATGAGTCAACAGCAACCTTGGGAAAATCCTCTGCATTATCATTAACAGCAGACTCATTTCCTCAGTGAAAACAATGTACTGAGCAAATATCATATTGGCTTTTTACCAAATTACCGTACGACAGACCACGTATTCACCTTGCACTAATTGACAAACAAACAAACCAAAACAAAGGCAAAGTCTTCTCATGATTTGTTGATTTAAAAAAAGCCTTTGACTCAATTTGGCATGAGGGTCTGCTATACAAATTGCTGGAAAGTGGTGTTGAGGAGAAAACATCTTCTGTGAGTGTAATGTTTACTGTTCATTTGTATTGTTTATCTCTCTTTTGTTTATGATCTACTTCACTTGCTTTGGCAATGTTAACATACAGCTGAAGTTTACGTACACTTAGGTTGGAGTCATTAAAACTCATTTTTCAACCACTACACAAATTTCTTGTTAACAAACTATAGTTTTGGCAAGTCGGTTAGGACATCTACTTTGTACATGACAAGTAATTTTTCCCCCCCAAAAATTCTCCAACAATTCATAATAAGAATGATATAGAAAAGTAGAGCCTATTTTTCAAATGGAGAAGGTTTCTATTGCGAAGTGACAGACGAGCATCTTACCTGTGAGCCTGAAAAAACAGTGATAATTGGTCATGGTTATATTGGGCTCAAGTTTGTGAGCTCAAAGACAACTTTGGTAGCATTATACAATTTTGGAAAAACTTTTTTTAGTAGGCTACAGAATTACCGTTTCTCTGAACCTCGGACAGTAGGCTCAACCAAGCCGGGTTCTGTCCCTAGGGTGTTCACCCACGATGAAAGGGGGGACATGACTGAAAACGTTTCGGAAGCACTGATCTAGCTAACGATTAGCTTAAATACAGATTGTCCTTGTTGATCTTTTTGGCCTTCCTGTGACATCGGGTGCTGTAGATGTCCTGGAAGGTTTGATGCAGAGAGAACAGCAACCTCTGGAGAGCCCTGCGGTTGCGGGCGGTGCAGATGCCGTACCAGGCGGTGCGGATGCCGTACCAGGCGGTGCAGATGCCGTACCAGGCGGTGCAGGCGGTGCAGATCATTCTGATTGGCTGGGCCTGGCTCCCCAGTGGGTGGAGTATGCCCTCCAAAAACCACCCATTGCTGCACCCCTGCCAAGTCGTGAAATCCATAGATTAGGGCCTAATTCATTCATTTCAATTGACTGATTTCCTTATGAACTGTAACTCAGTAGAATTGTTTAAATTGTTGCATATTGCGTATATATTTTTGTTCAGTATAGTTCAACCACCATCAATTGCCGAGTTGATATCACAAATCTGAATCGAATTACAGTGACTTTTTCCACATTTTGTTATGTTACAGCCTTATTCTAAAATGTATTAAATACACTTCTCAAAAAAATAAAAGGGAACACTAAAATAACACATCATAGATCTGAATGAATGAAATAATCTTATTAAATACTTTTTTCTTTACATAGTTGAATGTGCTGACAACAAAATCACACAAAAATGATCAATGGAAATCAAATTTATCAACCCATGGAGGTCTGGATTTGGAGTCACACTCAAAATTAAAGTGGAAAACCACACTACAGGCTGATCCAACTTTGATGTAATGTCCTTAAAACAAGTCAAAATGAGGCTCAGTAGTGTGTGTGGCCTCCACGTGCTTGAATGACCTCCCTACAACGCCTGGGCATGCTTCTGATGAGGTGGCGGATGGTCTCCTGAGGGATCTCCTCCCAGACCTGGACTAAAGCATCCGCCAACTCCTGGACAGTCTGTGGTGCAATGTGGCGTTGGTGGATGGAGCGAGACATGATGTCCCAGATGTGCTCAATTGGATTCAGGTCTGGGGAACGGGCGGGCCAGTCCTTAGCATCAATGCCTTCCTCTTGCAGGAACTGCTGACACACTCCAGCCACATGAGGTCTAGCATTGTCTTGCATTAGGAGGAACCCAGGGCCAACCGCACCAGCATATGGTCTCACAAGGGGTCTGGAGGATCTCATCTCGGTACCTAATGGCAGTCAGGCTACCTCTGGCGAGCACATGGAGGGCTGTGCGGCCCCCAAAGAAATGCCACCCCACACCATGACTGACCCACCGCCAAACCGGTCATGCTGGAGGATGTTGCAGGCAGCAGAACGTTCTCCACGGCGTCTCCAGACTCTGTCACGCCTGTCACGTGCTCAGTGTGAACCTGCTTTCATCTGTGAAGAGCACAGGGCGCCAGTGGCGAATTTGCCAATCTTGGTGTTCTCTGGCAAATGCCAAACGTCCTGCACGGTGTTGGGCTGTAAGCACAACCCCACCTGTGGACGTTGGGCCCTCATACCACCCTCATGGAGTCTGTTTCTGACCGTTTGAGCAGACACATGCACATTTGTGGCCTGCTGGAGGTCATTTTGCAGGGCTCTGGCAGTGCTCCTCCTTGCACAAAGGCGGAGGTAGTGGTCCTGCTGCTGGGTTGTTGCCCTCCCACGGCCTCCTCCACGCCTCCTGATGTACTGGCCTGTCTCCTGGTAGCGCCTCCATGCTCTGGACACTACGCTGACAGACACAGCAAACCTTCTTGCCACAGCTCGCATTGATGTGCCATCCTGGATGAGCTGCACTACCTGAGCCACTTGTGTGGGTTGTAGACTCCGTCTCATGCTACCACTAGAGTGAAAGCACCGCCAGCATTCAAAAGTGACCAAAACATCAGCCAGGAAGCATAGGAACTGAGAAGTGGTCTGTGGTCATCACCTTCAGAACCACTCCTTTATTGGGGGTGTCTTGCTAATTGCCTATAATTTCCACCTGTTGTCTATTCCATTTGCACAACAGCATGTGAAATTTATTGTCAATCAGTGTTGCTTCCTAAGTGGACAGATGGATTTCACAGAAGTGTGATTGACTTGGAGTTACATTGTGTTGTTCCCTTTATTTTTTTGAGCAGTGTAGTTTTTTCCCCTTTCATCAATCTACACTCAATACCCCATAAAGATAAAGCAAAAAACGGGGTTTTTTTTTTGCAAATTTATTTTAAAACAATGTAAAAAAATGAAATATGACATTTACATAAGTATTCAGACCCTTTACTCAGTACTTTGTTGAAGCACCTTTGGCAGCAATTACAGCCTTGAGTCTTCTTGGGTATGATGCTACAAGCTCACCTGTATTTGCAGAGTTTCCTCCCATTCTTCTCTGCAGATCCTCTCAAGCTCTGCCAGGTTAGATGGGGAGCGTCGCTGCACAGCTATTTTCAGGTCTCTCCAGAGATGATGTTCGATCGCGTACAAGTCCGGGCTCTGGCTGGACCACTCAAGGATATTCAGAGACTTGTCCCAAAGCCACTCCTGTGTTGTCTTGGCTGTGTGCTTAGGGTCGTTGTCCTGTTGGAAGGTGAACCTTGGCCCCAGTCTGAGGTCCTGAGCGCTCTGGAGCAGGTTTTCATCAAGGATCTCACTGTATTTTTCTCCGTTCATCTTTCCCTCTATCCCGACTAGTCTCCCAGTACCTGCCGCAGAAAAACATCCCCTTAGCATGATGCTGCCACCACCATGCTTCACCGTAGGGATGGTCCCAGGTTTCCTCCAGATGTGACGCTTGGCATTCAGGCCAAAGAGTTCAATCTTGGTTTAATCTGACCAGATAATCTTGTTTCTCATGGTCTGAAAGTCCTTTAGGTGCCTTTTGGAAAACTCCAAGCGGGCTGTCATGTGCCTTTTACTGAGGAGTGGCTTCCGTCTGGCCACTCTACCATAAAGGCCTGATTGGTGGAGTGCTGCAGAGATGGTTGTCCTTCTGGAAGGTTCTACCACCTCCACAGAGGAACTCTGGAGCTCTGTCAGAGTGACCATCGGGTTCTTGGCCACCTCCCTGACCAAGGCCCTTCTTCCCCGATTGCTCAGTTTGGCCGGGCGGCCAGCTCTAGGAAGAGTCTTGGTGGTTCCAAACTTCTTCCATTTAAGAATGATGGAGGCCACTGTGTTCTTGGGGAACTTTAATGTTGCAGAAATGTTTTGGAGTCTTCCCCAGATCTGTGCCTTGACACAATCCTGTCTCGGCGCTCTATGGACAATTCCTTCGACCTCAGCGCATGTCAGAGAAAAACCGAGCCATGTGAACTGTGGGACCTTATATAGGACAGATGTGTGCCTTTACAAATCATGTCCAATCAATTGAATTTACAACAGGTGGACTCCAATCAAGTCCCGGACTCATCTCAAGGATGATCAATGGAAACAGGACGCACCGGAGCTCAATTTCGAGTCTCATAGCAAAGGGTCTGAATACTTATGTAAATTAGGTATATCCGTTTACTATTTCTTTATAAATTAGCAAAAAAAATGAATTTAAACCTGTTTTCGCTTTGTCATTATGGGGTATTGTGTGTAGATTGATTAAATCATATTTTAGAACAAGGCTGTAGCGTAACAAAATGTGGATAAAGGGAAGGGGTCTGACTACTTTCCCGAATGCACTGCATATAAACATAAATTAACAAAGTTTGCCATAAACTGTCAAGACACTCATCTCAGTTCCACTAGACTAGTCAGCTCATTTTTAGCCTGGTCCCAGATCTATGATGTCTTGCCAACTCCAAAAGGTCCTCACAAACAGATCTGGGACCAGTCAAGCTTATCTACTGTGTACTGTGTGTTATCTACTGAGTGTACAAAACATTAAGGACACCTGCTCTTTCCATGACATAGACTGACCAGGTGAATCCAGGTGAAAGATATGATCCCTTATTGATGTCACTTGTTAAATCCACTTCCAATCAGTGTAGATGAAAGGAGGAGAGGCGGGTTATAGAAGGATTATTAAGCCTTTAGACAATTGAGACATGGATTGTGTATGTGTGCCATTCAGAGGGTGAATGGGCAAGACAGAAGATTGAAGTGCCTTTGAACAGGGGTCTGGTAGTAGGTGCCAGGCGCACCGGTTTGTGTCAAGAACTGCAACGCTGCTGGGGTTTTCCACGCTCAACAGTTTCCCGTTTGAATCAAGAATCACCCAAAGGACATCCAGCCGACTTGACAACTGCGTGAAATATTGAAAATATTACACTGTCTGTCAGGTCCACCTTGTGTAGACATCAATATAATTATAGTAAATTACTATGAAATAACATTTTTTATAGTATGTACATAATTACCTCAACACCGGTACCCCCTGTATATAGCCCCGCTACTGTTATTCACTGATGCTCTTTAATCATTCGTTTTTCGTATCTCTTACTTTTATTTTGTGGTATTTTTCTTAAAACTGCATTGTTGGTTAAGGGCTGGTCAGTCAGCATTTCACTGTGAGGTCTACACCTGTTGGTTAAGGGCTTGTCAGTCAGCATTTCACTGTGAGGTCTACACCTGTTGGTTAAGGGCTGGTCAGTCAGCATTTCACTGTGAGGTCTACACCTGTTGGTTAAGGGCTGGTCAGTCAGCATTTCACTGTGAGGTCTACACCTGTTGGTTAAGGGCTGGTCAGTCAGCATTTCACTGTGAGGTCTACACCTGTTGGTTAAGGGCTGGTCAGTCAGCATTTCACTGTAAGGTCTACACCTGTTGGTTAAGGGCTGGTCAGTCAGCATTTCACTGTGAGGTCTACACCTGTTGGTTAAGGGCTGGTCAGTCAGCATTTCACTGTGAGGTCTACACCTGTTGGTTAAGGGCTGGTCAGTCAGCATTTCACTGTGAGGTCTACACCTGTTGGTTAAGGGCTGGTCAGTCAGCATTTCACTGTGAGGTCTACACCTGTTGGTTAAGGGCTGGTCAGTCAGCATTTCACTGTGAGGTCTACACCTGTTGGTTAAGGGCTGGTCAGTCAGCATTTCACTGTGAGGTCTACACCTGTTGGTTAAGGGCTTGTCAGTCAGCATTTCACTGTGAGGTCTACACCTGTTGGTTAAGGGCTGGTCAGTCAGCATTTCACTGTGAGGTCTACACCTGTTGGTTAAGGGCTGGTCAGTCAGCATTTCACTGTGAGGTCTACACCTGTTGGTTAAGGGCTTGTCAGTCAGCATTTCACTGTAAGGTCTACACCTGTTGGTTAAGGGGCTTGTCAGTCAGCATTTCACTGTGAGGTCTACACCTGTTGGTTAAGGGCTGGTCAGTCAGCATTTCACTGTAAGGTCTACACCTGTTGGTTAAGGGCTGGTCAGTCAGCATTTCACTGTAAGGTCTACACCTGTTGGTTAAGGGCTGGTCAGTCAGCATTTCACTGTAAGGTCTACACCTGTTGTATTCGGCACGTGACAAATAAAAAATGTAACATTTTTAGGTTGGATTTTATAAATTTTCATTCCTTAAAAAAAAAATGATAATCTCATCTCTGCCCAGGCAGTAGCATTCATCCAGACCGTTATCCATGTTGTTTTCCCCATACTGTACGGTCTGTAGTCATCCTATTTAGCTAGGCTGCCTAAGTACGCTGCAGAGCTGTCTGACCAAATCATTTGACTAGTTCTTCAAAGTAGATAAGGCATACTTTCCCAAACTGTCTCTGTCCCTCATTGTGTTGTGTGCGGTCTGTGTGTATATCTAACCTAACGTAGCGGACGTAAAAAGTGTATCCATCCAGAGAGCTGTATAATATGACGAGATGCTCCAGTCTCCACCCTAACAATAGGAGTCGTTGTCCCAAAAGGCAGGAATGCAGGCGACAAGTTTAGGTCCAAGTTTAGCGCATTGTGCTAAATTTGGACAGATTTTTGTCGCGAGTTCAAACTCTCGCTTCGCCTTTTTCCTCTCTCAGCCCGGGAATAAACTGTCGCAATAGATTATGGTCATTGTAGTTAATTATCACGTTTCTGCGCTGAACTAGGTTGAATATTTCCTTAATGAACACTACAAACTCCTTCAGCCAAAATACTTAACTTAAAATTTCTCAGATTTCTCTCGTGAATGCTTTAATTTTGCTCTAGAGAAAAAGGCTTGTTGGGCTCACAAAAAAAATTAAAAAACAGAAACAAAATGTAATTCAAGTAATTGAACCGACGTCGGTCAATTATTTGTTAAAGAACAGAAAAAAAACGAAAAAAAAAAAACGTAAAGTCTGTTAAATCGCTCAGCACGACCAGTTATCAAACCGGAAGCAATACGACCAGTCAATACTAATACACAACCATATTAAGAGCAGGATCATTGTTCTTGAATTGACACTAATACACAAAAATCAATGACAAACAAAAATAAGAAAATAAAAACATTGGGTAATGCACGCACACAGTTATGCAGATGTACATCAACGACGTAAAGCTATTGAAATCTCTCAAGACAATACGGCAGAAGAACAACTAAATAGAGTAATTGTATATGTTCAAGAGGGGTGTAAGTGAATGAATTCGTGAGTGAGTGACAGTAGGATAACATGTGCAGTAACCTAAAAGGTTTTTTTTTTTTTTTTTTAAAGCATTTTCCCTTCTTCTCAATTCCTGATGCTTACTACCATCACATTACATATAGTTAAAAGTACAGTATGATATTGGCTTTGGATTCCATTCATCAGAGATTAAGAATAAAACAGTATAGAAGTTGTAAGGTAAAAACCAAAAAAGCTCCCTTTCTGCAGTATAAAACATACAGCTGGCCTCATTGGTTAACAAGCTCCCTTTCTGCAGTATAAAACATACAGCTGGAGGCCAACAAGCTCCCTTTCTGCAGTATAAAACATACAGCTGGCCCCATTGGTTAACAAGCTCCCTTTCTGCAGTATACAACATACAGCTGGCCCCATTGGTTAACAAGCTCCCTTTCTGCAGTATACAACATACAGCTGGCCTCATTGGTTAACAAGCTCCCTTTCTGCAGTATACAACATACAGCTGGAAGCCAACAAGCTCCCTTTCTGCAGTATAAAACATACAGCTGGCCTCATTGGTTAACAAGCTCCCTTTCTGCGGTATAAAACATACAGCTGGCCCCATTGGTGAACAAGCTCCCTTTCTGCAGTATACAACATACAGCTGGAAGCCAACAAGCTCCCTTTCTGCAGTATAAAACATACAGCTGGCCTCATTGGTTAACGCATACTGTACACTTATGGCATAGATGCATGAGATTTTGGTCCACAGATTGTCCATTATTGGGATTCTAAACCATTAAGCAACCTCTGGTATTCCATCGAGAGACTAGCATTTTTATTTAATTAAAAAGGCATACAATCGGTAATTCATTACTCAGTGCTTTACAGTTGTTATGTATTTTAGACAGTACAGCTCTATGGTTCCTGACAGGACAGTAGTCTACTATGGGCAGCTAGGAATTCTTTAAAAGATGCCATTTCCTTTAAGCAAGAGACGGGACATATTCAGTCACAGTTTTGTTGTGAGCAACAGGTTAAAATGTTGCTCCCTGCAGTAGTGCACAAATGGTATAGGCTATAGCTTTGGCCTTCTCTGTCTAAAGCAGGAACATGATGGTCATGTCAACGATGGCTTTGAGCAGTGAGCACCATGACACAGGTCCAACACTTTAGGTCCCGGTGTACGTAGGTACAGTAACAGGCCTCCAACCAAGCCCACCTCCCCATTGGGTTTGTGATGCACACACACACACACACACACACACACACACACACACACACACAGTCCCTCTGTCTATCCTAGACCAGAGACTCCGGGTCACCTCCATCATCCTCTCTATCGGCCAGGTTTCCTGCCATCCCCGTCACCATGAGGCTCTGAAGCAGGCTGGTTGGTATGGCCGGTTTGAACGACCAGTTCCTGGACGTCACGAAGGGGAACGACGACGACAGCCTCACTGAAGACCTGGCTGCGATCGCGGCCGCCGTCTTGGCCCTTGGTCTCGCCCCCTTGTGGTTGGAGGTTAAAGTGCAGCCGTAGCGGTCTAGCTCTCTCTGCAGCTCCTGTACCTCCCCCAGGATCTCAGAGACTTTACTCAGCACGGCCACTGGACCCCCTCCTAGGATCTGGACGTCATGGATCCAGCGCAGGTACCTTTTTCATAGAAAAAAGACAACACTAGAATAGTGATTGGACATCGCAGTAATGGGACCTCAAATCGCAGCCATCTTGATCAGGGAATCTTTCATTCTAGAAACCTGTCAGCTACAATCAAATATGGTATATATATATATATATATATATATATTACTATTATATAAAACTATTAATTCGTAGATATATATATATATATACACACAGTGGGGCAAAAAAGTATTTAGTCAGCCACCAATTGTGCAAGTTCTCTCACTTAAAAAGATGAGAGAGGCCTGTAATTTTCATCATAGGTACACTTCAACTAAAATCCAGAAAATCACATTGTAGGATTTTTAATTTATTTATTTGCAAATTATGGTGGAAAATAAGTATTTGGTCAATAACAAAAGTTTATCTCAATACTTTGTTATATACCCTTTGTTGGCAATGACAGAGGTCAAACGTTTTCTGTAAGTCTTCACAAGGTTTTCACACACTGTTGCTGGTATTTTGGCCCATTCCTCCATGCAGATCTCCTCTAGAGCAGTGATGTTTTGGGGCTGTCGCTGGGCAACACGGACTTTCAACTCCCTCCAAAGATTTTCTATGGGGTTGAGATCTGGAGACTGGCTAGGCCACTCCAGGACCTTGAAATGCTTCTTCTGAAGGCACTCCTTCGTTGCCCGGGCGGTGTGTTTGGGATCATTGTCATGCTGAAAGACCCAGCCACGTTTCATCTTCAATGCCCTTGCTGATGGAAGGAGGTTTTCACTCAAAATCTCACGATACATGGCCCCATTCATTCTTTCCTTTACACGGATCAGTCGTCCTGGTCCCTTTGCAGAAAACAGCCCCAAAGCATGATGTTTCCACCCCATGCTTCACAGTAGGTATGGTGTTCTTTGGATGCAACTCAGCATTCTTTGTCCTCCAAACACGATTTAGTTGGGTTTTACCAAAACGTTCTATTTTGGTTTCATCTGACCATATGACATTCTCCCAATCCTCATCTGGATCATCCAAATGCTCTCTAGCAAACTTTAGACTTGCCTGAACATGTACTGGCTTAAGCAGGGGGACACGTCTGGCACTGCAGGATTTGAGTCCCTGGCGGCGTAGTGTGTTACTGATGGTAGGCTTTGTTACTTTGGTCCCAGCTCTCTGCAGGTCATTCACTAGGTCCCCGTGTGGTTCTGGGATTTTTGCTCACCGTTCTTGTGATCATTTTGACCTCGCTGGGTGAGATCTTGCGTGGAGCCCCAGATCGAGGAAGATTATCAGTGGTCTTGTATGTCTTCCATTTCCTAATAATTGCTCCCACAGTTGATTTCTTCAAACCAAGCTGCTTACCTATTGCAGATTCAGTCTTCCCAACCTGGTGCAGGTCTACAATTTTGTTTCTGGTGTCCTTTGACAGCTCTTTGGTCTTGGCCATAGTGGAGTTTGGAGTGTGACTGTTTGAGGTTGTGGACAGGTGTCTTTTATACTGATAACAAGTTCAAACAGGTGCCATTAATACAGGTAACGAGTGGAGGACAGAGGAGCCTCTTAAAGAAGAAGTTACAGGTCTGTGAGAGCCAGAAATCTTGCTTGTTTGTATGTGACCAAATACTTATTTTCCACCATAATTTGCAAATAAATTCATAAAAATCCTACAATGTGATTTTCTGGATTTTTTTCCCTCATTTCGTCTGTCATAGTTGAAGTGTACCTATGATGAAAATTACAGGCCTCTCTCATCTTTTTAAGTGAGAGAACTTGCACAATTGGTGGCTGACTAAATACTTTTTTCCCCCACTGTATGTATGTATGTATGCATGCATGCATGCATGTATGTATACACACACACACACACTTGTTATATCACAAAATAGGTTTCTACGCTCAAGGGTCTTTTCTGAGTGAAAAAAAAAGGTTAAAAGGTGGATGCACTTCCTGATTTGGCCTAGTTGAAATGATTGCGCCACGACTGAATTCAAAAGTGACCGCGAGTTGGTCTCGGGGGTGAAGTGGGTCTCGTCGGTTCATAGGTGGGAAGAGTTAGCCAAATCATTTCACCAATTAGCTTCAGACGGCTGGTGTGCTACCTTGGCAAAATTGGTTTGACTTTGGATAGCCAATCTCCGGGAATAGTTAAGGACCGTCAAAAAATTACACAAGGTAAACGAGACAATATTTCCATGTTGCACATCTTCTAGTTGTCTAATTAAATGCTTTCAATACTTATATTTGAATATTGTTTTTATATATATATATATATATATATATATATATATATATATATATATATATATATAGTTCAATTTTTGTTTGTTGCTATTGACCTTTTAAAATATTGCTCCATGTACATTGTGTAATTTATTGGGTATAATTTATTAGGTATATGGAATGTCAAAGCAAATTGAACATGGGTAATACAAATCAGGTTGAGTGCAGCTGTGCTCCGAATTGATGATTACTTGGGTGTTGCCAGCTGTGGGCAGGATTGAAATAAACCCAACCCAAGGAAAACGTTTACCGTGCGCTTCATTCCAACATACAAATGTTTTCCTATCATCTCGCAAAAAAATCTAAATTTTGGACGAGACTGACTTCATGACCAAAATGATCCTATTTACACTTCGTAGTCAACTTTGACACTAAAATAAATGTTTCCGACTCATATCGATGCAACATAGCTTTTCCTTTTGAAAACGGCCTTTTTAAGGGGGAGTCGCTCTCCATCTCTACGGGCAGGTACCTCTGCATCCAGACGCGTATGGAGGGCCCGTCCAGGCAGGGCAGCAACAGACCGTGGTAGTCCAGGGGTTTAGTCTGCCATGCCTCGTAGAACTCCCTGACTGAAGAGGAGGTCTGAGGGGAGTCTGAGGAAGGAGACAGCATCCAGCGACTGAGCCTCTTTACACCAAGGATTTTCTTCAGGTTGTCCGCCTCGTCTTTAAAGAAGCCCTTCTTAGGGGGCGTCTTGAAGGCCGAGCTGGGCAGGGACAGCTGGCGCAGGTGCTGGAAGGTACGAATAGAAGAACAGCTGTTTGTTGGAGACATGTTCCATTTGATCAGGATAATGTTGGAATATAGTAAACAGACAATATTACAGTTAAATGGAGTTGGAGAACGAAAGAGAGAGACAGAGAGAGAGAGAGTACCTTGGGCCTGTATGATTTCTTCACAGACGTGTCCTGCTTGGGCTTCTCTGTATACAAAGGGTTAGTGAAGAGATCCTGTGCCTTGCAGTCAAACTGCACCGACCAGTCCCACACTGTAGGGCAGTTCAATGGGCCTCTTTGTGTGTAGGGCGACTCGGCCTGCCAAGACAAGCAAACAGTCAAGCTGGGTGTGGGTATAACGTAGATGGAACAGGCTGGTAGGGGCTGTTTACCCTACTGTACACAGACGTGGAGGCTGGTGTCACTTTAAAATCAGAGGACAGGCTCATTGTAACGGCTGTAATGGAATGGAACGGCGATCACTGTTCCATTGATTCATTTCCAGACGTTTCAATGAGCCCGTCCTCTGATTTAAAGTGACACCAGCCTCCACTGGTCCATTGACGTACTGTAACACAGCTGGAAGAGACAGGGTCTGATGTCTAGTCATCTACACAGCAGAGTGGGTTCTAGGTCTAGCCACAGCAGAGTGGGTTCTAGGTCTAGCCACAGCAGAGTGGGTTCTAGGTCTAGCCACAGCAGAGTGGGTTCTAGGTCTAGCCACAGCAGAGTGGTTTCTAGGTCTAGCCACAGCAGAGTGGTTTCTAGGTCTAGCCACAGCAGAGTGGTTTCTAGGTCTAGCCACAGCAGAGTGGTTTCTAGGTCTAGCCACAGCAGAGTGGTTTCTAGGTCTAGCCACAGCAGAGGGGTTTGTAGACAGCCTAGACAGCAAACATACTGTATTGGTAATGTCTGTCTGCGTGCGGCTTTACCCGGAGTATGTTGTCTCTGTGGCTGTCACTGTTGAAGAGGAAAGTGGAGAAGACAGGAACATGGACGCTGTCAGACAGCACGGTCAGGTAGGTCTCTGAGAACTGGAAGGCTGGACCATGCTGCTGCTGCAGCTGCCACACACACTCCAGGAAGAGCAGGAACACTGGAGACTGGCTCTGAGAGGACGGACAGAGTGACACAGTCCTCACCTATACACCACAGTTGTGTTCTTTAAGGCATACCGCAGGTCTCAAATTCCTTGATTCCCCCACAGTCCTTGATTTTTAAAATTCCTCACCTTCTCAAAGCTCATTGGAGGAGAACGTCAAGGGGAGGGACTTCGGAGCCTCTCCTCCAATAAGCTTTGAGAGGGAGGCAAGGAGAGGAATCAAGGACGGGAGAACTAGGTTTTGATGGCTAGTTTAATTTTCAGACAACAGAATAAACAAACAGGACACACGGATCCTACCTCCATCTTGTCCTTGAGGTGTAGATGGTTGGAGCGATCCAGGAAAGCGTGTCCTCCTGCTACCCACTCCTTCTGCACCAGACTCTGGAAGCCCAGAAGAGTTCTGTAGTAGGGGTCCAACATCAACTGGACCAGGCTGGAGACTACACAGCACAGGTCTGAACCACCCTCCTCTGGAACAATACAATACAACTTAACACCCAGCACAGGTCCTAACCACCCTCCTGTGGAACAATACAACCTAACACCCAGCACAGGTCCTAACCCCCCTCCTCTGGAACAATACAACCTAACACCCAACACAGGTCCTAACCCCCCTCCTCTGGAACAATACAACCTAACACCCAACACAGGTCCTAACCACCCTCCTCTGGAACAATACAACCTAACACCCAACACAGGTCCTAACCCCCCTCCTCTGGTACTATACAATATAGAGGTAGGACCCAGCACAGGTCCTAACCCCCCTCCTCTGGTACTATACAATATAGAGGTAGGACCCAGCACAGGTCCTAACCCCCCTCCTCTGGTACTATACAATATAGAGGTAGGACCCAGCACAGGTCCTAACCCCCCTCCTCTGGTACTATACAATATAGAGGTAGGACCCAGCACAGGTCCTAACCCCCCTCCTCTGATACTATACAATATAGAGGTAGGACCCAGCACAGGTCCTAACCCCCCTCCTCTGGTACTATACAATATAGAGGTAGGACCCAGCACAGGTCCTAACCCCCCTCCTCTGGTACTATACAATATAGGAGGTAGGACCCAGCACAGGTCCTAACCCCCCTCCTCTGGTACTATACAATATAGAGGTAGGACCCAGCACAGGTCCTAACCCCCCTCCTCTGGAACACAAACACATATTTTAAATGGTAGGCTCAGTTATATGACGTAGATGCAAATATTTAAAAAGGGTAGAGTCAGCGAAATGACGTAGACACAGAAAGTAAACAGCATAAGTGGGTCAATTTCTTCAACAACTAAAGAGCATTGAAGCACGAGGGGTCAACTTCTTGGTTGTTTTGGTGTCCACACTACCACACTGTAAAAACAGCAGATACGGTGTGTGTGTGTGTGTGTGTGTGTGTGACTGACTGAGAGCAATGTCTTGCATCTCTCTCACCTCAATATCACCGGTGCTGCGCGTAGGCAATGTCATTTAGCCGAGTCTACCGTCAACTCATTTAAAATTGTTTTCATTGAACCAGGAGGACAGTCCACTCAGTAACAATTACCACTGCCCTCCTCATTTACTTGAGAACGTCATTGTAGGACAAACGTTCTCAAGTAAAGTTAAAAATATATATATATATATATATATATATGTCAAACAACATGTCAGGACACAGGATGTGTGGCCAACCCTTGTCAAATAAAATACAACCTTGCCCAAATAACTGGTCCTTACCCATAATGAGAACATTAGTGTTTTCCTTTTCCAGGCACTCAGCTACCGCCACAGCCTTCTGGAGACACTGTCTGCAACACACAAGACATTGACTCTCCGTGTGAGACAAGACATTGACTCTCCGTGTGAGACAAGACATTGACTCTCCGTGTGAGACAAGACATTGACTCTCCGTGTGAGACAAGACATTGACTCTCCGTGTGAGACAAGACATTGACTCTCCGTGTGAGACAAGACATTGACTCTCCGTGTGAGACAAGACATTGACTCTCCGTGTGAGACAAGACATTGACTCTCCGTGTGAGACAAGACATTGACTCTCCGTGTGAGACAAGACATTGACTCTCCGTGTGAGACAAGACATTGACTCTCCGTGTGAGACAAGACATTGACTCTCCGTGTGAGACAAGACATTGACTCTCCGTGTGAGACAAGACATTGACTCTCCGTGTGAGACAAGACATTGACTCTCCGTGTGAGACAAGACATTGACTCTCCGTGTGAGACAAGACATTGACTCTCCGTGTGAGACAAGACATTGACTCTCCGTGTGAGACAAGATCCTAAACAAATACATTGGTAACACTTGACCTATACACTCAGTGGCCATTTTATTAGGCACACCCATCTAGTACAGAGTCAGACCCCCCCTTGTCTCCAGAACAGCCTGAATTCCTCAGGAGTATGGATTCTACAAGGTATGGCATTCAAAAACATTTCTCAAATTGGTATCAAGGGACCTAACTTTAGCCAGGAAAATATTCCCCACAGCAGTACACCACCGCCACCAGCCTGTACCGTTGACACCAGGCAGGATGTGTCCATGCACTCATGCTGCTTACGCCAAATCCTGACTCGGCCATCAGAATGACGCAACAGGAAGCGGGATTCGTCGGAACCAGGCAATGTTTTTCCACTCGACAAGGTGTCCAGTGTTGGCCACTGGATCCGCGGCTTCTTGTTTTTAAGCTGATAGGAACCCTGGTGTGGTCGTCTGCTGCAATAGCCTATCCGTGACGAGGACCGACGAGTTGTGCATTCTGGGATGCCGTTCTACACACCACTTTTTTTTTTGTACTTATTTAACCAGGAAGTGCTCATTGAGATTTAAAATTTATTTTTCCAAGAGCGTCCTGGCCAAGACAGGCAGCACCAAGTCATTACAAACATAAAAAAAAAACTACAAGTAATCTAGTAAAAACCATAGAATTCACAAGAATATAACAAAATCATAAAACAGCAATTTAAAAACATTGACAGGTCAGCGAATCAGTGATTTAAAAATACAAAAAAATCGGGAAAGGTTCTTCCAGTTTAAAAGTATTTTGTAAGGCGTTCCAAGATGATGGCGCAGAGTACATAAAAGCCCTTTTCACCAAGCAAACCAACCACCACCGCGGTTAGGTTGCACGATTCTCCCTCTTATCCTTCGACTTCAACGAGCAGTTTTCGCTAAAAGGACTTCTGCTGACTGGATGTTGTTTGTTTTGTCGCACCGTTCTCCTCCCCCGTAAACCCTCGACGCTGTCGTGCGTGAAGAGCCCAGGAGGCCGGCCGTTTCTGAGATACTGAATCCGGCTCGACGATCATGCCACGCTCAAAGTCGCGTAAGGTCACTCGTTTTGGCCCCATTCTAAACGTTCAACCGAACAGTAACGATGCCCGTTTTATATAGCAAGCCACGGCCACCTGGCTCACTGTCTGGAGGAGCGAACAGGGTGGTGTACCTAATAAACTGGCCACTGAGCGAACATTATAAAAAAAAAAAAAAAAAACAAACACTGGATAAATAGTAGTTTGGTTTTCAAATCTTACCGGATGATGTCCAGCCATCCACAGTTGTCAAGTGAGGAGAACCATTTCATATCGGACATCCAGAACTCGGTTGTATTGTCGATGAGGAAAAACTGTTTGAACCGGTTGTAAGACAACTGGATGTCCTGAACGGTGGGTAGTGTGTCAGACAGGTCCTCAGTCTTTACCGAGTACAGGTGGTTGTGAGCCACTGCCGTCAACATTCTGCAAAACACCTCACAGTATTAGACAAAACGGAGCTACACTTACGGACTGCAAATGTCATAAGCCGCACAACTTTAACAAAACAAAATCTGGACATACATAAGCATTCATCACTATTAAAAACACGGACAACACTCAATACGACGTAACCTATCAGGATAAACATGTCTTTTACTTCTCCATGTATGTTTGTGGGACGTTGTCCTCTTGTACCAGGGGTAGAGAGGCTGTTTTAAACAAGCCACAGCCGCTATGATGAGACCAGCACCACATCTGAAACAGACATTGATCAAATACAGTCATTTATTTGTATACTGGACCCGTACAGCAAGTGAAGAGTTACAGTCATATAATTAAAAATGTGAGATATTCAATGTGAGATATTCAATTTATTTTTTTGGGGGACACGTACCGGTAATCCCTTTCCCTGGTACTTCGTCAAGTCTTCGTCCGAGACGTTTGTTGGAACAATGAAAAACTGAGGCAGCCTGCAGGAAATAGACTTTAGTTTACTCATAACATGATAAAAATAGGAAACAGACAAAATCCAGGATAAGTACAGGAGTACTTCAACATGTTGATCAGGATGCAATGTCTTGATATGTTACAGCAGTTATATATATATATATATATATATATATTTGGGTACGGCATTGGTCAGGATGTTTATAAAAAAAAAAAAAAAGCCGTACTTTGGAGAGAGTTCAAAGTTGCTGTTCTCTGAGACCAGTCTACAGTTTCCTTTAGTTCTCTTCATGTCCTGAGTCCAGTCCTCCACGGAGTCAAACATCACAGTCTGCTTTTTCCTCTGCACCTCTGGGGAGGGGGGGAAACACAAGGTACTGTCATTTCCAATGCCCTCTCACTGTGTGAACAGGTCATAGTCACCATGCCGGACAGCATTTTTTTCTTCCTGTGTAATGTAATCTTCACTTCTCTGCATCTCTGGAAAGCACAGTGGCAGTGTTACTTACAACGGCTCTCTTCAGATCATACACGTTGTATCCCATATCTTAGACAGATCTGTGAATACATCTGTATCAGTCAACATCATGGGCTTTTTCAACATTCTGAAAAAGACATTGACGTTTAATTTATAAATTTTTTGTTGTTGATCGTCTCATCGCTGCAACTCCCCCCAACGGGCTCGGGACTATCGAAGGTTGAATCACGCGTCCTCCGAAACATGACCAGCCCGGAAGCCAGCCGGGGTAGAGCCAAGTAACGCCCCCCGCCAAACCCTCCCCTAAACCCAGACGACACTGGGCCAATTGTGCTCCGCCCTATGGGACTCCCGATCACGGCCAGTTGTGATACAGCCAGGGTCTGTAGTGCGATGCAGTGCCTTAGACCCCTGTGCCACTCGGGAGGCCCCTGTACATTGACATTCTGTAACAGTTTGGTGAGAATGACAGTCATGGCGGTGGGAGGACAGCATAAACAGAGCTCTGGCTGGGGGGGATGCAGGCTAGCAGAGGTTTCCAAAACTGTTAAAAAACATAATTCTAAAACAGAACGATGGCAAATGTCATGCATTTCTGCAGTAACCAGATTGAAACATATAGAAAATCTCAGCAGAATATTTAAAAATCATTCCAAAACACAGCTGATTGCAATTTCAGCTGAAAGCCGACCCCCGAAGTGTCCTGTTTTTTAAGTCTCGTTACCAAACAGACAAAAAGAGGACGGCTTCGGGAATGATTTAGTTTGGAAACATGGATCAAGGCAGACAGGTTGGTGAGGGAGGGGGGGAGTAGCAGGGGGACGAAGACCAAGAGCGCTGGTCTCTGATGAGATTAAAAGGGCCACAATTATTGACCATGTTGTAAACCATTCTTTGAGAGAGGCCCGGTTTAAAAGGGTGCAACCAAATCAGGAAATTTCCGTTGTTATGGTAATTGGCAACAATGCAATAAACCTGCAGGAAATCCGGGACAGAAAGCTGGCAGGCGATATCGCTTTTGGGAATGTGAAATACGGTCAGCACAACGACAACTGCCCCAGAGTCCCAGAGAAACATAAGGATGAAGCGGTTGTACACTGTACCCTTCGAGAGAAACGATGAACGTGTGAAAGAACTCTGGTATCAATACGTCCAGGTAAGACGTCTGTTCAATAACCAAAACAGGATACATACACAGCTATGCATAATGTAAAGTACTGTAAAACTGTGGATTTACTGTATTTTAGAGAGCAATGGAGATGGAAGCCAGGGCAAACTGCACATTCATTCATCTTTGTGGATGAAGCTGGATTCAACCTGGCAAAAAACACGCCGCAGGGGAAGAAATGTAATTGGCCAGAGAGGAGCTAACATCACAATGTGTGCAGCACTGTCCAGTGTGCAGCACTGTCCACTCCTCTGCGTGGAGGTGGAGGGTTGATGACCACCATCCACATGACCAGATGTCCTTACTGGATGCCGTGAACGCGGGGGTGTGGAGACACTTCTCCCGAAGACCGCCAGGGTTGGACTAGACATTCCAGACGATACTTTCCAAGACGCATCGCCAGAGAAGACATAAGATGTGAAGTTGATGAGAACGTGTGGCCATACGCAGGAGAGAGGGAGAACTAGAACCCTCACAGTACAGTATAGTGAGTCATTATACTAGACATGTTGTTCATGTTTTTTTTTTTTTTTTTTTTTTTTACAATTATTATTGCAGCCCTGGAATTTCAGGAATATATTTGTTGTTTTTCACAAGTAAATTACCATATGCAAAGATGTAGAAAAAAAAAAAAAGGCTTTTGAAGCAAATTGTTGCATTTCTGATTCATTCTTGTTACATCGACTTTAGTACAGTCAATAAAGTGAAAATGTGTTAGGCTTATTCTATAATGAAATACTGATTTATGTGGAGAGAATTTTGTTTTCTTAAAATCGGTCAAACTTCAAAGACAAAAGTTTATAATTTATGTAATGCTCCCTGTCAGTGTGTTACGAGTGACAATCTATGCTTTCTGAGTGAGAATTGTTGCCAGCGTTATGGTCGAACAAGCTTATTTTGAGACATGAATGAAGTGTTTTGGTGGTTTGAGTTTGAGGTGAGATGAACTGTTTGGCCAGATGCATGCTGGTAACGCAGACTGTGTGAAGAGTTTTGAAAAAGTGGCTTCAGTATTGACCGACGCTTGTTAGCAATTGAACAAAAACTGTAATACAAGCCCTGTCTGGGACACATGCAGGCTAGCAGATCTCAGTGTTAATACAAGCCCTGTCTGGGACACATGCAGGCTAGCAGATCTCAGTGTTAATACAAGCCCTGTCTGGGACACATGCAGGCTAGCAGATCTCAGTGTTAATACAAGCCCTGTCTGGGACACATGCAGGCTAGCAGATCTCAGTGTTAATACAAGCCCTGTCTGGGGCACATGCAGGCTAGCAGATCTCAGTGTTAATACAAGCCCTGTCTGGGACACATGCAGGCTAGCAGATCTCAGTGTTAATACAAGCCCTGTCTGGGGCATGCAGGCTAGCAGATCTCAGTGTTAATACAAGCCCTGTCTGGGGCATGCAGGCTAGCAGATCTCAGTGTTAATACAAGCCCTGTCTAGGGCATGCAGGCTAGCAGATCTCAGTGTTAATACAAGCCCTGTCTGGGGCATGCATGCTAGCAGATCTGGGTCAATACAAGCCCTGTCTAGGGCATGCAGGCTAGCAGATCTCAGTGTTAATACAAGCCCTGTCTAGGGCATGCAGGCTAGCAGATCTCAGTGTTAATACAAGCCCTGTCTAGGGCATGCAGGCTAGCAGATCTCAGTGTTAATACAAGCCCTGTCTGGGACATGCAGGCTAACAGATCTGTGTTAATACAAGCCCTGTCTGGGGCATGCATGCTAGCAGATCTGGGTTAATACAAGCCCTGTCTGGGGCATGCAGGCTAGCAGATCTCAGTGTTAATACAAGCCCTGTCTGGGACATGCAGGCTAGCAGATCTCAGTGTTAATACAAGCCCTGTCTGGGACATGCAGGCTAGCAGATCTGTGTTAATACAAGCCCTGTCAAGTCACCGCTCTGTGAACATGCGGCAAGCAATGGGAGGAGACAGAGAGAGACGGGAACTGAACACCACACTAAACAACGTTGTGGGACCAGCTTCATGGCTGCTAGTCATACTCTCTGTCAAACCCAAGTTCTCTGCAGTCACTCTAGCTACCCAGATACGGAGGTGTTCTCTACAGTCACTCTAGCTACCCGGATACGGAGGTGTTCTCTACAGTCACTCTAGCTACCCGGATACGGAGGTGTTCTCTACAGTCACTCTAGCTACCTGGATACGGAGGTGTTCTCTACAGTCACTCTAGCTACCCGGATACGGAGGTGTTCTCTACAGTCACTCTAGCTACCCGGATACGGAGGTGTTCTCTACAGTCACTCTAGCTACCCGGATACAGTCACTCTAGCTACCTGGATACGGAGGTGTTCTCTACAGTCACTCTAGCTACCCGGATACAGAGGTGTTCTCTACAGTCACTCTAGCTTCCCGGATACAGAGGTGTTCTCTACAGTCACTCTAGCTACCCGGATACGGAGGTGTTCTCTACAGTCACTCTAGCTACCTGGATACGGAGGTGTTCTCTACAGTCACTCTAGTTACCCGGATACGGAGGTGTTCTCTACAGTCACTCTAGCTACCTGGATATGAGGTGTTCTCTACAGTCACTCTAGCTACCTGGATATGAGGTGTTCTCGCAGTAGGAGAAGGCAAAGAGACATCTCAGGGACTTGGGCTCCAGACAGTGGTGGACGATCCCTTGGAAGATCTAACAAGGGGGACAAAGCATGTTTCCAATCAATCAACCAATCAACCCACAAGATAGAAAGAATACTTTGGGGGATTTTTGTAAACCAGATGCTGCACCTTCTTGGCATCTTCCTCTTTAGCGAAGGTCAGAGAAAACTGAAACACCCGCAGGTCTTTGCAATGGATGATAATCTTAGATGGATACTTGTTCTTCACCAGGCCTCCTGTTATCAGCTTCTTCTTGTCTTCATAACCTGAAGCCACAAAATGACACCAGTGATATTCTTTCAAAAAGGCAAACAACAACAACAACCGATTCATCCCAAGACTTTAAAATGACTAGTCAACACCGAATTACAAAATGAATGAGGAATATTCAAAATACACGAAAAACTAAAAAAGACGTTAAATAAGACACTGTAGAACTATATTTCAGTAAGCTGTACCTCCATAGATGTTATCCACACACGAAAGAGGGATGTCATTTTCACCGTAGAGTTTATTTTTGAAGAGCTGGCCCTATGTAAAGGAAGAACATTATTAGAATACATTTCCATTCAGTTTACTTCCAAGGATAAAACAACAAGTCTGAGCTCTAATCAAAGCAAACACTACTCATGAGTCACATACTCAGTTCCTCAAACGGTTTCTGTAATAAAGAAAGTGTGTGTGCTTTCGCTCATTTGAGTTGTTCCTCATTAAAAACACATTTTTTTAAACATCACAATACATTCACAGACTGCGTGCCCTCAGGCCCCTACTCCACCACTACAACCACATATACACAGTACAAAATCCATGTTTATGTATAGTACGTATGCTATCGAGTGTGTGTGTGTGTGTGTTGCTTCACAGTCCCCGTTGTTCCAGGTGTTTTTTAATCTGTTTTTTTTATTTGATCAAATTTTACTGCTTGCATCAGTTACTTGATGTGTCTAGTTCAGAGGAACTGCCAACAGGGCGGTAATGAGAAGAGCCATTAGTCTGGACCTCCCTAGTCTGATGAGACGTCCTGTCATCCTGTCTCTGAACTGGTCTAAAATAATTGGAGAGTAGCAGACAGCAAATTCAGCAACACCCTTTGATACAAGAGGCAGAGAAGCCACTTTAAAAAACTATTGAGACGCACCAAATCGGTCCACGATGAAGTGACCTATCAAACTGTCCGTTATTCAACGTGACGGCGGTCCTCACCATCTCCTCAGTGGGCGCCTCGTCGCTGACGAAGGACACTCTGAAGTTGGTGCAGAGCAGCGCCCCGAAGACGCCTCGCTGTGACAGGTCATCCTGAGTGTATTTCAACACTGTGCTGGCACTGCAGAACACCACCTCGCCTGGAGATGGTACACAGACAGACGACACACGAGACACAGACGACACAGACCGACGACACACGAGACACAGACGACAGACGAGACACAGACGAGACACAGACAGATGACACACAGACGACAGACGAGACACAGATGACACACAGACGACACACGAGACACAGACAGATGACACAGACCGACGACACACGAGACACAGACAGATGACAGACAGACGACACACGAGACACAGACAGACGACACAGACAGACGACACACGAGACACAGACAGACGACACAGACAGACATGTTTTGAGCAAATCAACTTGATGCCAAATTTTCAAATCAGAGGAAATTCTATGTTCTGGGGAGAGAAGGAACTTTTCCAGATGCACCTGGTAACAAGTCTGGATGTTTCTCTTTTCTGGAGGGTTCCTTCTCTGACTTGATTTCCTGTGTGAAATGACGACAAAAACATTAATATTATCACTTTACTACCTCAATAATGTTAAAATATAAGAAAACAAACTAAATCACTCATTCAAAAGGACGTCCTGTAAGGTATACAATCTACCAGGAGAACGAGAAAGCCAAATGTGATTACATGTTTTCATGTTTTTCTCTTGACAACGAACAGGGTAGTCTGGTTTTGAAATTTCTTCTAGCTAGCTTCTGGTTCTGTGTAAAGCTGTGACCGTAGCCAAGGCTCATTGTAAAGCTGTGACCGTAGCCAAGGCTCATTGTAAAGCTGTGACCGTAGCCAAGGCTCATTGTAAAGCTGTGACCGTAGCCAAGGCTCATTGTAAAGCTGTGACCGTAGCCAAGGCTCATTGTAAAGCTGTGACCGTAGCCAAGGCTCATTGTAAAGCTGTCACCGTAGCCAAGGCTCATTGTAAAGCTGTCACCGTAGCCAAGGCTCATTGTAAAGCTGTCACCATAGCCAAGGCTCATTGTAAAGCTGTCACCATAGCCAAGGCTCATTGTAAAGCTGTGACCATAGATACGGCTCATTTGAAAGCTGTGACCATAGATACGGCTCATTGTAAAGCTGTGACCATAGATACGGTTCATTTTAAAGTAGTCACCATAGATACGGCTCATTTGAAAGCTGTGACCATAGATAAGGCTCATTTTGAAGTAGTCACCATAGATAAGGATCATTTTTAAAGCTGTGGGCTACTGGTTTACTGATACATCTGACATTCTGGCCTCACAGAGGAAGTCAACTATTTCTGTATTAGTAACTGCAGCCCTCCCATTTGTATCTAAAGCCACAGCTAGGCCTAGCTAATGTGAGAGTCAAATATAGCCCTACATTCAGTCAGAGATACAAACTAGCCTACAACATCCGGGCCTTATTCAGCTTGGAGAGTGGCCAAAACGTAGCTCTATATTCAGTTAGAGAGAGGGCTACTATATCCATCCAATAGCTCTATATTCAGTTAGAGAGAGGGCTACTATATCCATGCAATAGCTCCATATTCAGTTAGAGAGAGGGCTACTATATCCATCCAACAGCTCTATATTCAGTTAGAGAGAGGGCTACTATATCCATCCAATAGCTCTATATTCAGTTAGAGAGAGGGCTACTATATCCATGCAATAGCTCCATATTCAGTTAGAGAGAGGGCCACTATATCCATCCAATAGCTCTATATTCAGTTAGAGAGAGGGCTACTATATCCAGTTAGAGAGAGGGCTACTATATCCAGTTAGAGAGAGGGCTACTATATCCAGGCAATAGCTCTATATTCAGTTAGAGGGCTACTATATCCATGCAACAGCTCTATACTCAGTTAGAGAGAGGGCTACTATATCCATCCAACAGCTCTATACTCAGTTAGAGAGAGGGCTACTATATCCAGTTAGAGAGAGGGCTACTATATCCAGTTAGAGAGAGGGCTACTATATTCATCCAATAGCTCTATATTCAGTTAGAGAGAGGGCTACTATATCCATCCAATAGCTCTATATTCAGTTAGAGAGAGGGCTACTATATCCATGCAACAGCTCTATATTCAGTTAGAGAGAGGGCTACTATATCCATCCAATAGCTCTATATTCAGTTAGAGAGAGGGCTACTATATCCAGGCAATAGCTCTATATTCAGTTAGAGAGAGGGCTACTATATGCAGTTAGAGAGAGGGCTACTATATCCAGGCAATAGCTCTATATTCAGTTAGAGGGCTACTATATCCATGCAACAGCTCTATACTCAGTTAGAGAGAGGGCTACTATATCCATCCAATAGCTCTATATTCAGTTAGAGAGAGGGCTACTATATCCATGCAACAGCTCTATATTCAGTTAGAGAGAGGGCTACTATATCCAGGCAATAGCTCTATATTCAGTTAGAGAGAGGGCTACTATATCCATCCAACAGCTCTATATTCAGTTAGAGGGCTACTATATCCATGCAACAGCTCTATATTCAGTTAGAGGGCTACTATATCCATGCAACAGCTCTATATTCAGTTAGAGAGAGGGCTACTATATCCATCCAATAGCTCCATATTCAGTTAAAGAGAGGGCTACTATATCCATGCAATAGCTCTATATTCAGTTAGAGAGAGAGGGCTACTATATCCATCCAATAGCTCCATATTCAGTTAGAGAGAGAGGGCTACTATATCCATCCAATAGCTCCATATTCAGTTAGAGAGAGAGGGCTACTATATCCATGCAATAGCTCTATATTCAGTTAGAGAGAGAGGGCTACTATATCCATCCAATAGCTCTCTATTCAGTTAGAGAGAGGGCTACTATATCCATCCAACAGCTCTATATTCAGTTAGAGAGAGGGCTACTATATCCATGCAACAGCTCTATATTCAGTTAGAGAGAGGGCTACTATATCCATCCAATAGCTCTATATTCAGTTAAAGAGAGGGCTACTATATCCATCCAATAGCTCCATATTCAGTTAGAGAGAGAGGGCTACTATATCCAGTTAGAGAGAGGGCTACTATATCCAGGCAATAGCTCCATATCCAGTTAGAGAGAGAGGGCTACTATATCCATCCAATAGCTCCATATCCAGTTAGAGAGAGAGGGCTACTATATCCATCCAATAGCTCTATATTCAGTTACATCCCTTTCATATTAAGACGTTTTTACGCCAACTTTATCATACCGTCAACTTTTATCAAACTGCAAAGTTTGGTGGAAGAGGAATAATGGTCTGGGGCTGTTTTTAATGGTTCGGGCCCCTTAGTTCCAGTGAAGGGAAATCTTAACGCTACAGCACACAATGACATTCTAGACGATTCTGCACTTCCAACCTCGTGGCAACATTTGTTTGGGGAAGGCCTTTTCCTCTTTCAGCATGACAATGCCACCACGCATAAAACGACGCCCATAAAGAAATGATTTGTCGAGATCGGTGTGGAAGAATTTGACTGGCCTGCACAGAGCCCTGATCTCAACCCCATCGAACACCTTTGGGATGAATTGGAACGCTGACGGCGAGCCAGGCATAATCGCCCAACATCAGTGCCCAACCTCACTAATGCTCTTGTGGCTGAATGGAAGCAAGTCCCTGCAGCAATGTTCCAACATCTAGTGGAAAGCCTTCCCAGAAGAGTGGAGGCCGTTATAGCAGCAATGTTCCAACATCTAGTGGAAAGCCTTCCCAGAAGAGTGGAGGCTGTTATAGCAGCAATGTTCCAACATCTAGTGGAAAGCCTTCCCAGAAGAGTGGAGGCTGTTATAGCAGCAATGTTCCAACATCTAGTGGAAAGCCTTCCCAGAAGAGTGGAGGCTGTTATAGCAGTAATGTTCCAACATCTAGTGGAAAGCCTTCCCAGAAGAGTGGAGGCTGTTATAGCAGCAATGTTCCAACATCTAGTGGAAAGCCTTCCCAGAAGAGTGGAGGCTGTTATAGCAGCAATGTTCCAACATCTAGTGGAAAGCCTTCCCAGAAGAGTGGAGGCTGTTATAGCAGCAATGTTCCAACATCTAGTGGAAAGCCTTCCCAGAAGAGTGGAGGCTGTTATAGCAGCAATGTTCCAACATCTAGTGGAAAGCCTTCCCAGAAGAGTGGAGGCTGTTATAGCAGCAATGTTCCAACATCTAGTGGAAAGCCTTCCCAGAAGAGTGGAGGCTGTTATAGCAGCAAAGGGGGGGACCAACTCCATGTTAATTCCCATGATTTTGGAATGAGATGTTCGATGAGCAGGTGTCCACACACTTTGGGTAATGTAGTGTATAAACATTGCCCAAAGCACTGTAAATACTATGTGAAAGCAGTATTAGAGATATAGGCCTACACCATCGAGGCAATACTCTCTAATACCTGCTTTCACATAGGCCTACAACATGAAGGCAATAGCCGACTTGGAAGATAAACACTGCAACTGCATTCTGTTAACTCCAACATTTAGCCTCGTGTTATCACCTGTGTGAGAGTGTGACTCAGCTCTTCGTCTGAACTTTGTCACGTTGTGCACTTTGACTCCCACCGCCATGTTGCTCTTCATCGTGATCAAAACGCTATTCGGCGTAGCAGGCAGCCCAGTAGCCGAGTTCACACTTCACACAGGCGCGGCAGGGTAGCCTAGTGGTTAGGGCGTTGGGCCAGTAACCGAGAGGTTGCCAGATCGAATCCCCGAGCTGACAAGAATGTGTCGTTTTGTCCCTGAACAAGGCAGTTAAACCCACTGTTCCCAGGCCGTCAATGTAAATAACAATTTGTTCTGAACTGACTTGCCTGGTTAAATAAACACAACACATGCTGGAGAGCTTGATAAGTGCGGCCGCTCCTCTGAAAACAACAACATCATCCGGGCATCCTTATTAGGAGATAGTGTATGTTTGAACAGCCTCGGTGATACACTAAATCAGTTCTCCTGGTAACATTACACTTCCCTGAGGAAGACACAGTGATGCCGAAACCTTGGGAAATAGACTCTCCCTGCAGTTGAATGGGTATATATATATATATATATATATATATATATATATATATATATATATATATATATATATATATATATATATATATATATATATATATAGTGTGCGACTTCCTTTATTTTGATAGTGTAGGGTTTATTCGCCGTTAGTCAGCACCTCCACACAAACTTTGTTCTGGGTGTGCACCATTTTATCTAACATTACATTAAGGTCAGCATCATTTTAGAGGATGAGCTGTGTTAATAAGTGTCTGGGAGCCAAACCGCTGAATATGGACTACTGGGTCCGTCATGTGACGTTCATAAAACGATGACTTCCTGACAGTGGGACAACAATATGTTACGGTTTCTATCATGGGATGTTGAATGACTTCGGTTCTGAGCCTACACGGTGTTGCGTTCTTGAATATAACAGATATTCTAATCTTGCCCATGTTAATGTCCTATAAAAAATATATATATATATATATATATATGATTATGTTGGCTTCTGCACTTTCTGCTGAGGCTTGGGAACAATATGGGAACAGTTGTGCTGTTCCCATATTTCCACACTTCAGATACGATATAGGCTATAAATGGCATAACCGTCATTGCGATTCCCATACGGGATAAGAACTACATCTACAATGATTTTCAGACGGTGTTTACGGATAGAGAAATGGAAACATTATATTGCATGTTTGCCATCTATGTTTCCTAGTTTGACTGGACTATTCCACGCAGATGTGACAGGTGAAATGTCACGCCAGCTGAATGTAGTAAAATAAAAAGGAAAGAAGCTGAGAGACGGGAGTAACAATGTTGATCTGCCTGGAAGACTCGTTACACCAAAACACACAGCACTGTTACCGTTGCATGGTGTCTGCTGCCCAAATACAGCACGCCGTCTGTCTTATATAGTCCTTGAAAAGACGCCAAGGCACACCGTTCTCCGGATAGAAACAGTCCTCTGTTCCAGGACCACCCTGTTCTATGGGCTGGAAACGCTGTTTTTCCTTCAACTCTTGTTTAGCGGGCTGCCCGCGGCTCGGGTAACACCAACCCCGCCCCGATCATGTTAACTAACCAGATAGCACACATGTTAACAAGTCCCGAGCAAAATAAAAAGACAGGCTTTTTTTTACCTCTCTCATCCAACATGCACAATCGCGTACACTAATAAAGCACAATGTCATTAAGAAAAAAGACCACTTACCTCGGGCGTCACATAAGAAACAAACGACGGTTTGGCAGACTTCCCAGCCGCGCTCCCCAAACTACTCAACATTTCTGTAACTTCTATCTTAACAACTATCTATTCCTCTGCTCCAACCCAGGTGGAAACAGGAGCCAGAAAAGCAGAACATGAACCCGTGTCTCTGCTCCAACCCAGGTGGAACCAGGGGAAAACCCAGAACATTAACCTGCTCCGACAAAAAATAAACGCGTCCGTCGACCATTCGCATTGGCTGACAATACGTTTAACCGAAAGGAGGCCGACCTGATTCTGGTGATTCTATTGGCTAGAAGGCGTTGTCGATCTTGTGTTTATTGCCCCTCTCATCCCTACTTTGGGACGGGCCGATATTGAAGAGGCGAACCAAGAGGATTTCATTCATCCCAAAAATCTGGTCAGACAAGACCTTTTTTTATGACATGGTCGAATTACCTCGAGATAACTTGATCACATATAAAAGTTTCGTAATGTTTAGTTCACTACATTTGTAAAACAGACTAAGTGGATGCATTCAGGCAACTTTGAGAAGAAAAACGAACAACAACAACAAAAGACTTCAGTTGTGCATGTTGTTCACACGCGTATCTGCCCTCTCATTGGCTAGAATGGTCCCACCTGATCTCATTTGCCTTCACTCATTGAGGACATGGGATTCCAGTGTTAGCCGAGTGACCGCTTTATCTTGTCAATATTATAGATCATCTTTGATTAAAAGTCCTGAAAAAAATAAATAAAAATAAATAAATATGGAACTATCCACTTCTTGAATTATGACTGAGCTGAGAACAGTACATAAAGACACACGCCTCATTGCTAGTGTGGTCTGTAGTGGTCATAGCTCGGTTATATTCTCATGTTGATTTTGAAACTGATCTTGGGCTGTAATTTTGTAATTTTTTTAATTAAAAAAAAAATTAATAAAAATGAACATGTTTGTTTCTTTGATGCGGGCAAGTGATGCTCTAGTATGATTTAATGGTCTGTCAGCAGAGGAAGCAGGCTAAGGCCATCACATTGTGTGGTCTTCCTGTTTTTGAAGGGATAAAAAAAACCAAAAAGAAACAGTCCGTCTAACCTCACTCATCATATCCTGTTGGGTCACAGTCAGTAAACGGTCTTCTGCACAGAGAGACATACGTTGAAGTGTGGAAAGTGCCGAGGTGGTGAGCCAATGTGTGGACAAATACAAAACAAACCCCACTTAGTTCAGAAGTCCTTCATTTCAGGAAACGTCTTTTATTCTGCCCATGGTAAAGTGGGAGGTACTAAAGACAGAGACAAAAAAACAACAACACAGGCACAGAGCGAGCAAGAAAGGGTTGACTGAAAGGCAGCGCACGAGAGAGACCGAGAAGGGAGGAAAAGAGCCAGACAGACAGAGAGAGAGACAGAGAGAGAGGCAGACAGAGACAGGCTGACAAGCAGACAGACAGAGAGAGAGAGAGGCAGACGGAGACAGGCTGACATTAAAGAAGGGATCTACGTTTACACAACGTTACACTTGTCTATTTTTTTTACTCCTGTCGTTTTTGTCCTTTTCATTTTCTATACATTATTCAAATGAACTATATGTACGTAGCGTTAAACCAAGATTTGGGGCAAGCCAATAAATGTCCCAGTATAAATCTGTTAAACCAAAAATGTTAAAAGCCATAATACAATAACAAAATCTGAAAACACGGCCGTGAGACCTTCCAAACTAAAAACACACTTTTTGATCTAGTGTAAGACTATCATAGGTATATTTTCATTATATATATATATATATATATATATTTATTAGAGAGAGTTACGTTCAAACAACAAATTAGGAATCAGTGTTTTCCTCATAAATGTAGTACAACAACCACAGTTAAGGAGCCTGTGTTAAACACTAGAACACATTGCAGTCTGGCCTTCAAAAATGGGACAAGACCATAGCTTTTTACGCGACTTGAACAAGCATCGTGACACTTAAAAAGAAGATCATATTCAAAATTACAGCTTATTTAGGAAAACAAAACATTACTGGCGACTGAATGGAATTGTGTGCTTCATAATGGGTATTTAACTTACTAAAACACAAAAACTAAACAAAACCAGCCCAACATTGAATGTAATGCAACTAGAAACAACATGCATGTTAGGCATCAACATTTTACTGTGATCTTCCAGATCTATCAACAACTGGGGAACAAAATAAAAATAAAACAGATCTCATTCTAGTTTACGTTTTTCCAGTAACTCCGACAGACCGGAAAGTCTCCCGCCCGCCCGCCCCGCCAAAAATAAAGACAGACAAAAAGTCTAAGGAAGCCCCGTTGTCACGGTAACTCCGACTAGAGAAGCAGAGGGGTACAAATAAAATAAAATAGAGTAAAAGTAGATATCACCTAGAAAGGCGACGTTCAGGTCCACAGGTCACATCAAATCGCTACCAAAAAAAAATAAAACAGAACATCGTGGACAAACTGGGTACTGCAGTAGGCCTATTCAGTCGAGACTGGGTCGTATTCATTTGGCACCCCCACCATTGCAAAATGTTAAAAAAAAAACATTTTCTGTTTACGTGCCCTAATGAATACAACCCCGGTTTACAGGACCAGGCCCTGTCCGATGTTGGTGTTGAGCATTTACACAAACCCACCTGTAGGTGGCAGAAGCACACAGGGCTCGCGCCAGGCAAGACTACATTGCAGTGGCACTTGCAGGCATCAGCCGAAATGGTTGCACGCCACGTTATTGGACTGTGCAACTCCAGCATCAGAATGCTATATGATATATGGTTAGCTCTTATCTTAAAAAACACACATCCAGGTGTGGTGAGATCCGGTAGGTGACTGCAATGTAGTCAGCCTGAAAACGTGGTACAGACTACTTTAAATGAATGGGTGGGGGCGGTGAGGAAACAGGAAACAGGTCCTAGTAGCTACTGTCGAAATCCTTCTTGTCCTTCTTGCCTTCGCCCTCGAAGCCGTCCGTTCCGTCGCTGTTGTCGCGGCGACGCTTACGGTTGTTGCGGACGTTGAAGCGAGGGTTCATCTGGGGCAGCGGGTCCATGCCCAGCACCTTGTGGATCTGACGGAACGCCAGCAGCCGCAGAGCAAACTGGACAGAAACAAGAGTTGGTCAATAGAAGACAGACATTCTATTGAGACCCTCTAGCAGCCGGACAGGGATCGTTAACTACATTCAGTACCTATTTATGGTTTATACCTCAAGAAATATGTATATGTATATATGTAAATAAAAAAAGGTAGGTATGGCGGCAAATACCTTACATCCATAATCACATATTAAACTTTACTAATTTATGTACGGCCAGTACCTTATATTTTGTTCAGTACACCATCAATGTAAAAACACAACATGCAACAATTTCAAAGATTTTACGGAGTTAAAGTTCATAAAGAAAATCAGTCAATTGAAATAAAGTCATTAGGTCCTAATCTATGGATTTCACATGACTGGGAATACAGATATGCATCTGTTGGTCACAGATACCTTAAAACAAAAAGGTAGGGGGTGTGGATCAGAAAACCAGTCAGTATCTGGTGGGACCACCAGTCTCCTTCACATAGAGTTGATCAGGCTGTTTATTGTGGCCTGTGACATGTTGTCCCACTCCTCTTCAATGACTGTGGAAGTTTCTGGATATTGGTGGGAACTGGAACACGCTGTTGTATACGTTGATCCAGAGCATCCCAAACATGCTCAATAGGTGACATGTCTGGTGAGTATGCAGGCCATGGAAGAACTGGGACATTTTCAGCTTCCAGGAATTGTGTTCAGATCCTTGCGACATGGGGCCGTGCATTATCATGCTGAGACATGAGGTGATGGCGGTGGATGAATGGCACGACAACGGACCTCAGGATCTCGTCACTATCTCTGTGCATTCAAATTGCCATTGATACAATGCAATAGTGTTCATTGTACGTAGCGTATGCATTGCCCATACCAATAACCCCACTGCCACCACGGGGCACTCTGTTCACAACGTTGACATCAGCAAACCGCTCGCCCACACGACGCATCTGGCATCTGCCGGTATACTGACCAAATTCTCTAAAACGATGTTGGAGGCAGCTTACGGTAGAGAAATTAACATTCAATTCTCTGGCAACGGCTCTGGTGGACAGTCAGCATGCCAATTGCACAATCCTTCAAAACTTGAAACATCTGTGGCATTGTGTTGTGTGACAAAACTGCACATTTTAGAGTGACCCTTTATTGTCCCCCAGCACAAGGTTCACCTGTGTAATGATCATGCTGTTTAATCAGCTTCTTGATATTCCACACCTGTCAGGTGGATGGATTATCTTGGCTAAGGAGAAATGCTCACATTTCCGCACAAAATTTGAGAAAAATAAGCTTTTAGTGGAACATTTATTTCATGAAACATGGGAACAACACTTTACATGTTGTGTTTATATTTTTGTTCAGTATATTTAATACATTATATTTACAGTACCGGTCAAACGTTTGGACACACCTACTCATTCAATAGGGTTTTCTTTATTTGTACTATTTTCTACATTGTAGAATAATAGTGAAGACATCAAAACTATGAAATAACACATATGGAATCATGTAGTAACCAAAAAAAACAAAAGTAGCCACCTTTGCCTTTGACAGCTTTGCACACTTGGCATTCTCTCAACCAGCTTCATGAGGTAGTCACCTGGAATGCATTTCAATTAACAGGTGTGCTTTGTTAAAAGTACATTTGTGGAATTTCTTTCTTTCTTAATGCGTTTGAGCCAATCAGTTGTGTTGTGACAAGGTAGGGGTGGTATACAGAAGATGGTATTTTACCAAATAGGGCTAAGTCTATATTATGGCAAGAACAGCTCAAATAAGCAAAAATAAACGACAGTCCAACATTACTTTAAGACATGAAGGTTAGTCAATGCGGGACATTTCAACAACTTTGAAAGTTTCGTCAAGTGCTGTTGCAAATACCATCGAGCGCTATGATGAAACTGGCTCTCATGAGGACCGCCACAGGAAAGGAAGACCCAGAGTTACCTCTGCTGCAGAGGATAAGTTCGTTAGTTATCAGCTTCAGAAATTGCAGCCCAAATAAATGCTTCACAGAGTTCAAGTAACAGACATCTCAACATCAACTGTTCAGAGGAGACTACATGAATCAGGCCTTCATGGTGGAATTGCTTCAAATAAACCACTACTAAAAGGACACAATAATAATAATAACAATAATAATAATAAGAAGAGACTTGCTTCGGCCAAGAAACACAATCAATGGACAATAGACCGGTGTAAATTTGTCCTTTGGTCTGATGAGTCCAAATTTTACATTTTAGATTCCAACCGTTGTGTCATTGTGAGACAGGGTGTGGGTGAACGGATGATCTCCGCATGTGTATTTCCCACCGTGAAGCATGGAGGAGGAGGTGTGATGTGTGGGGGTGCTTTGCTGGTGACACTGTCAGTGATTTATTTAGAATTCAAGGCACACTTAACCAGCATGACTACCACAGCATTCTGCAGCGATACGCCATCCCATCTGGTTTGAGCTTAGTGGGACTATCATTTGTTGGACAATGACCCAACACACCTCCAGGCTGTGTAAGGGCTATTTGACCAAGGAGAGTGATGGACTGCTGCATCAGATGACCTGGCCTCCAAAATCACCTGACCTCAGCCCATATTGAGATGGTTTGGGATGAGTTGGACCGCAGAGTTAAGGAAAAGCAGCCAACAAGTGCTCAGCATATGTGGGAACTCCTTCAAGACTGTTGGGAAAAGCATTCCAGGTGAAGCTGGTTGAGAGAATGCCAAGAGTGTGCAAAGCTGTCAAAGGCAAAAGGGTGGCTACTTCGAAGAATATAAATATATATTTTTATTAGTTCAACACTTTTTTGGTTACTACATGATTCCATATGTGTTATTTCATAGTTGAGGTCGTCACTATTATTCTACAATGTAGAAAATAAGTTAATATAAACCCTGGAATGAGTAGGTGTGTCCAAACTGTTGACTGGTACTGTATATTCTATACATGTGTCAAGTCAGTACCTGGGCACTTGAGGTGATGTCCTCTCTGTGTTGCTCCTCCATGGCTGTCAGGGTGTCAGTGAGGTTCTTCTCGCACGGGTCGACCAATCCCGGGCCACCTAGCGAACAAGCAAAACACACCCATCAGCATTCCGCTAATGCCAACACACAATTAACCCCACCCAACTACGCGAAAGTCAGTCATAACAGTCAAAATAGTCTCCCATGATGATATGCGAAAATAGTTTGCTATAATAGAAAAATAAAAATATCTGACTAACCGGGGAGCAGGATCCCAGAGGAAATACATTCAAAGACTCGTCTCAGTGCATCGCCTGGGCTCAGGGGGCCAGAGGCGCTGCTAATGGCCTTCTCTACCAGCAGCTCCAAGGCCTGGAGAACAAGGGAACGAGAGGGGGCATGGAGGAGCAGAGGGGGATGGAGGAGCAGAGGGGGATGGAGGAGCAGAGGGGGTGGAAGAGCAGAGGGGGTGGAAGAGCAGAGGGGGATGGAGGAGCAGAGGGGGATGGAGGAGCAGAGGGGGTGGAGGAGCAGAGGGGGATGGAGGAGCAGAGGGGGATGGAGGAGCAGGGGAGCAGAGAGGGGGATGGAGGAGCAGAGAGGGGGATGGAGGAGCAGAGGGGGTGGAGGAGCAGAGGGGGTGGAGGAGCAGAGGGGGATGGAGGAGCAGAGGGGGGATGGAGGAGCAGAGGGGGTGGAAGAGCAGAGGGGGATGGAAGAGCAGCGGGGATGGAGGAGCAGCGGGGTGGAGGAGCAGAGGGAGGGATGGAGGAGCAGAGGGGGTGGAGGAGCAGAGGGGGATGGAGGAGCAGAGGGGTGGAGGAGCAGGGGGTGGAGGAGCAGAGGGAGGGATGGAGGAGCAAAGGGGGTTGGGGGAGCAGAGAGGGGGGATGGAGGAGCAGAGGGGGATGGAGGAGCAGAGGGGGATGGAGGAGCAGAGGGGGATGGAGGAGCAGAGGGGGATGGAGGAGCAGAGGGGGATGGAGGAGCAGAGGGGGATGGAGGAGCAGAGGGGATGGAGGAGCGGGGGGGGATGGAGGAGCAGAGGGGGATGGAGGAGCAGAGGGGGATGGAGGAGCAGAGGGGGATGGAGGAGCAGAGGGGGATGGAGGAGCAGGGGGATGGAGGAGCAGAGGGGGTGGAGGAGCAGAGGGGGTGGAGGAGCAGAGGGGGTGGAGGAGCAGAGGGGGGATGGAGGAGCAGAGGGGGGGATGGAGGCGTTTAAACTCCTCATTAAGTGAATCTAAAGAAGTATTTTCCAAATATTTTTCATTCCTTGCCACCTACTGAGCTGCAGCCAGTGTGTTGGTCCCAGGGTAACACATCTGCTGTTCTACTGAGCTGCAGCCAGTGTGTTGGTCCCAGGTTAACACATCTGCTGTTCTACTGAGCTGCAGCCAGTGTGTTGGTCCCAGGTTAACACATCTACTGAGCTGCAGCCAGTGTGTTGGTCCCAGGTTAACACATCTGCTGTTCTACTGAGCTGCAGCCAGTGTGTTGGTCCCAGGTTAACACATCTGCTGTTCTACTGAGCTGCAGCCAGTGTGTTGGTCCCAGGTTAACACATCTGCTGTTCTACTGAGCTGCAGCCAGTGTGTTGGTCCCAGGTTAACACATCTACTGAGCTGCAGCCAGTGTGTTGGTCCCAGGTTAACACATCTGCTGTTCTACTGAGCTGCAGCCAGTGTGTTGGTCCCAGGTTAACACATCTACTGAGCTGCAGCCAGTGTGTTGGTCCCAGGTTAACACATCTGCTGTTCTACTGAGCTGCAGCCAGTGTGTTGGTCCCAGGTTAACACATCTGCTGTTCTACTGAGCTGCAGCCAGTGTGTTGGTCCCAGGTTAACACATCTGCTGTTCTACTGAGCTGCAGCCAGTGTGTTGGTCCCAGGTTAACACATCTGCTGTTCTACTGAGCTGCAGCCAGTGTGTTGGTCCCAGGTTAACACATCTGCTGTTCTACTGAGCTGCAGCCAGTGTGTTGGTCCCAGGTTAACACATCTACTGTTCTACTGAGCTGCAGCCAGTGTGTTGGTCCCAGGTTAACACATCTGCTGTTCTACTGAGCTGCAGCCAGTGTGTTGGTCCCAGGTTAACACATCTGCTGTTCTACTGAGCTGCAGCCAGTGTGTTGGTCCCAGGTTAACACATCTGCTGTTCTACTGAGCCGCAGCCAGTGTGTTGGTCCCAGGTTAACACATCTACTGAGCTGCAGCCAGTGTGTTGGTCCCAGGTTAACACATCTGCTGTTCTACTGAGCTGCAGCCAGTGTGTTGGTCCCAGGGTAACACATCTACTGAGCCGCAGCCAGTGTGTTGGTCCCAGGTTAACACATCTGCTGTTCTACTGAGCTGCAGCCAGTGTGTTGGTCCCAGGTTAACACATCTGCTGTTCTACTGAGCAGCAGCCAGTGTGTTGGTCCCAGGTTAACACATCTACTGAGCTGCAGCCAGTGTGTTGGTCCCAGGTTAACACATCTGCTGTTCTACTGAGCTGCAGCCAGTGTGTTGGTCCCAGGTTAACACATCTGCTGTTCTACTGAGCTGCAGCCAGTGTGTTGGTCCCAGGTTAACACATCTGCTGTTCTACTGAGCTGCAGCCAGTGTGTTGGTCCCAGGTTAACACATCTACTGTTCTACTGAGCTGCAGCCAGTGTGTTGGTCCCAGGGTAACACATCTACTGAGCTGCAGCCAGTGTGTTGGTCCCAGGTTAACACATCTGCTGTTCTACTGAGCTGCAGCCAGTGTGTTGGTCCCAGGTTAACACATCTACTGAGCTGCAGCCAGTGTGTTGGTCCCAGGTTAACACATCTGCTGTTCTACTGAGCTGCAGCCAGTGTGTTGGTCCCAGGTTAACACATCTGCTGTTCTACTGAGCTGCAGCCAGTGTGTTGGTCCCAGGTTAACACATCTACTGTTCTACTGAGCTGCAGCCAGTGTGTTGGTCCCAGGTTAACACATCTGCTGTTCTACTGAGCTGCAGCCAGTGTGTTGGTCCCAGGTTAACACATCTGCTGTTCTACTGAGCTGCAGCCAGTGTGTTGGTCCCAGGTTAACACATCTACTGTTCTACTGAGCTGCAGCCAGTGTGTTGGTCCCAGGTTAACACATCTGCTGTTCTACTGAGCCGCAGCCAGTGTGTTGGTCCCAGGTTAACACATCTGCTGTTCTACTGAGCCGCAGCCAGTGTGTTGGTCCCAGGTTAACACATCTACTGAGCTGCAGCCAGTGTGTTGGTCCCAGGTTAACACATCTGCTGTTCTACTGAGCTGCAGCCAGTGTGTTGGTCCCAGGTTAACACATCTGCTGTTCTACTGAGCCGCAGCCAGTGTGTTGGTACCAGGTTAACACATCTGCTGTTCTACTGAGCTGCAGCCAGTGTGTTGGTACCAGGTTAACACATCTGCTGTTCTACTGAGCTGCAGCCAGTGTGTTGGTCCCAGGGTAACACATCTACTGAGCCGCAGCCAGTGTGTTGGTCCCAGGTTAACACATCTGCTGTTCTACTGAGCTGCAGCCAGTGTGTTGGTCCCAGGTTAACACATCTGCTGTTCTACTGAGCAGCAGCCAGTGTGTTGGTCCCAGGTTAACACATCTACTGAGCTGCAGCCAGTGTGTTGGTCCCAGGTTAACACATCTGCTGTTCTACTGAGCTGCAGCCAGTGTGTTGGTCCCAGGTTAACACATCTGCTGTTCTACTGAGCTGCAGCCAGTGTGTTGGTCCCAGGTTAACACATCTGCTGTTCTACTGAGCTGCAGCCAGTGTGTTGGTCCCAGGTTAACACATCTACTGTTCTACTGAGCTGCAGCCAGTGTGTTGGTCCCAGGTTAACACATCTGCTGTTCTACTGAGCTGCAGCCAGTGTGTTGGTACCAGGTTAACACATCTACTGAGCTGCAGCCAGTGTGTTGGTCCCAGGTTAACACATCTGCTGTTCTACTGAGCTGCAGCCAGTGTGTTGGTCCCAGGTTAACACATCTACTGTTCTACTGAGCAGCAGCCAGTGTGTTGGTCCCAGGTTAACACATCTGCTGTTCTACTGAGCTGCAGCCAGTGTGTTGGTCCCAGGTTAACACATCTGCTGTTCTACTGAGCTGCAGCCAGTGTGTTGGTCCCAGGTTAACACATCTACTGAGCTGCAGCCAGTGTGTTGGTACCAGGTTAACACATCTGCTGTTCTACTGAGCTGCAGCCAGTGTGTTGGTACCAGGTTAACACATCTGCTGTTCTACTGAGCTGCAGCCAGTGTGTTGGTCCCAGGTTAACACATCTGCTGTTCTACTGAGCTGCAGCCAGTGTGTTGGTCCCAGGTTAACACATCTACTGAGCTGCAGCCAGTGTGTTGGTACCAGGTTAACACATCTGCTGTTCTACTGAGCTGCAGCCAGTGTGTTGGTCCCAGGTTAACACATCTGCTGTTCTACTGAGCTGCAGCCAGTGTGTTGGTCCCAGGTTAACACATCTACTGAGCTGCAGCCAGTGTGTTGGTCCCAGGTTAACACATCTGCTGTTCTACTGAGCAGCAGCCAGTGTGTTGGTCCCAGGTTAACACATCTACTGAGCTGCAGCCAGTGTGTTGGTCCCAGGTTAACACATCTGCTGTTCTACTGAGCTGCAGCCAGTGTGTTGGTCCCAGGTTAACACATCTGCTGTTCTACTGAGCTGCAGCCAGTGTGTTGGTCCCAGGTTAACACATCTGCTGTTCTACTGAGCTGCAGCCAGTGTGTTGGTCCCAGGTTAACACATCTGCTGTTCTACTGAGCTGCAGCCAGTGTGTTGGTCCCAGGTTAACACATCTGCTGTTCTACTGAGCTGCAGCCAGTGTGTTGGTCCCAGGTTAACACATCTGCTGTTCTACTGAGCTGCAGCCAGTGTGTTGGTCCCAGGTTAACACATCTGCTGTTCTACTGAGCTGCAGCCAGTGTGTTGGTCCCAGGTTAACACATCTGCTGTTCTACTGAGCTGCAGCCAGTGTGTTGGTCCCAGGTTAACACATCTACTGTTCCGACACTTGCATGAAGTTAAAGTGATAGTTCAGGATTTTGTCAATGAAGCCCCTTTATCTACTTCCCCAGAGTCAGACAAACTGGTGGATACCATTTTTATGTCTCTGCGTCCAGTAACAAGGAAATTAAGTTTCTCGAAGCCAATTCTAACTAGCGTTAGCGCAAAGACGAAGTCTACAGGAACAGCGAACGTGCTAGCTGTTCCCAACAACTTCCACTCACTGCACTACCGCTAGACTCTTCCTTCAAACTGTACAAAGAGACATAAAAAAAAAAAATGGTATCAACAAGTTCATCCAACTCTGGGGAAGTAGATAAAAGGCTTCAATGCTAAAATCCTCAACTATCCCTTTAATTAACCTATATGGTCGGTTTCCCCAGACACAGATTATGGCTCGTCCGGGACTTGAAACTAATTCTCAATGGACTGGGATTCATCGGTGTCCAATAAAACCCGACCCATTAAAAAGGTACAATACTTTTGTAACAACATATATATAAAAAAAAAAAAAACACTCATGAGACAGTTGTCGACTCTGGCGTTAGCCTGATAAACTCACCCAGCTGGGGAAGGCGGACCACGTGGGGACCCTCTGACAGAGGTCACGCAGGATACGAATAACAATCACACAGGATTGGAGTCCGTTCGCCCTAGCCTTGTGGAGCAATAACACGTTTAGTGATACCAGACAACATGGACTATTACAGTGTACACTACATTACAACAGGTCTGTCACAGAGGACCAAACACTACTGTACACAATGGAAGCTTGTGATAGGTTGATTGAAGTCTCAATTCATTAATTTGCCCGTAATTGGTTGGAAATCAGCTGCCATTTCCAGGAGTATTTCACCTCGTTGTAACATTAGTAAAAAAAGAGAGAGCTCACAGTTTGCAAGATGAAAGGTTTCCTTGTCATCTTATAAACCCTGACTTCTCAGGTTGATCAAGTGTTTTCACAGAAGAGTTAGGTACAGAGTTTGTGTTTGTTAAGAAGATTAGGGACTGTGAGAGGGGAGGGAATCTGCTTTTGCATTGTGCGTTAGCTTTTTCTGCCACAGCGAAACTGAAAAAAAATAAAAATCAGATGTCCAGTTTCTCTCAATCCCTATTCTTCTATTTAAATAAATACAAAATCACAAGATCCTAATGCTCAACATGGAAGCTCTTATCAGATCTTATGCAAAGATTATCTCTGCAGCCTTATGGAATTATGTTTTAAACCACTGACAATATAGTCTGGTATGGACGGGAGAAAAGAAAAAAGAATACAAGGATGCCAGTAGTTTTTTTTTGTTGAAAATTATAAAAATCATTACCATACTAAAGTTCAACAATAAATATCAGAATTAAAATATTGGATATTCAATCTGGTTAAAATAAATAAATACATACATCATTATGGGTGTGTGGCATCATTGAATTTCTCTCTTTTTCAAAACAATAACAGTTTAATTATCAGGTATTACTGTGTTGTTTTATTTCTTTTTTTTTAGGGGTGTTAAATTCATTATTAATTCCTTCATTAAAATCAAATTCAAAAACGAAGGAACAACAAACAAAAAAATGAATAAAAATGCATCTCATAAGGCTACAATAAGAAAGTTAAATGATGTGTCCGAACCTGGAACCACTTAGCGTGCCGCAGAGCCGCCAGAGCGTCAAGGCATTTTAGCCTGTCCAAGACGTCCGCTGGGTCTCGCACCAAGCCCCAGGTTACATCTAAAAACGGATGAGTCGAATTGTCAAAACGGTGGTGGACCGGTTGGTGGAGGTGTTGAGGAAGAGGAGGAGGAGGAGGAGGAATGGGTGTTTGACCAGGTAGAGCAAGACTCATTAACAAGAAGATACAAAACACATTGCCACACATACCAAGATAGGGTTTCGTTAAGGAACCGGGACGTGAACTAGATAGTCTTATCGGATTGGGTGTTTCTGCCAAATAAACCAATGGGCAAACCTGACCTCATGGAAATTACCAAGGGCTTGGAGATGTAGTGTGTCATGGATGTAAGGTTAGGTTTACGTTGGTGTGAGGTGTTGGGTAAAGGGAATGTGAATTACGGGACTGGCGTAAAATGCTAACCAACCCTTGAGAGAATAGAAAGCAGGATGAGCGATGGAACAACCGGAGCGTCAACAGCCTGATCATTAACTAACTCAGCAAAGGCTGACCTAGTAGCTACTAGTGGCTGGTACCAAACAGTTATTCATTTGATCATATAGTCAAATAACTGAACTGCATTGTAGGCCTATTGTTATCGTGTGCTGAAATGTAAGGCCTCACAGAGATTTAAATCTCAAAACTGGAGATATATATTAGCTTGTTTAAGTAAGCAGTGTTACGCCAATCACCTGTCACTTTCAATCTTAATCTGCTGAGATGATACTGGACGGATACTCTAGGGGGATTCCAATGGGTCATCAGTCTGGGGCCACGGCGTATCAGTCTGGGGCCACGGCGTATCAGTCTGGGGCCACGGCGTATCAGTCTGGGGCCACGGCGTATCAGTCTGGGGCCACGGCGTATCAGTCTGGGGCCACGGCGTATCAGTCTGGGGCCACGGCGTATCAGTCTGGGGCCACGGCGTATCAGTCTGGGGCCACGGCGTATCAGTCTGGGGCCACGGCGTATCAGTCTGGGGCCACGGCGTATTAGTCTGGGGCCACGGCGTATTAGTCTGGGGCCACGGCGATCAGTCTGGGGCCACGGCGATCAGTCTGGGGCCACGGCGATCAGTCTGGGGCCACGGCGTATCAGTCTGGGGCCACGGCGTATCAGTCTGGGGCCACGGCGTATCAGTCTGGGCCACGGCGATCAGTCTGGGGCCACGGCGTATCAGTCTGGGGCCACGGCGTATTAGTCTGGGGCCACGGCGTATTAGTCTGGGGCCACGGCGTATTAGTCTGGGGCCACGGCGTATCAGTCTGGGGCCACGGCGTATTAGTCTGGGGCCACGGCGTATCAGTCTGGGGCCACGGCGTATCAGTCTGGGGCCACGGCGTATCAGTCTGGGGCCACGGCGTATCAGTCTGGGGCCACGGCGTATCAGTCTGGGGCCACGGTAACTGAAAACAAAAACAAAAAGGAGAGAGGTCCTGTCAGAACAGCAGTGTGAACTGAGCTGCTTCTAACAGTGGCGTGGCAATGACAGGTGTGGCAAAGTGTTTGGGTGGTGGGGGAAACCTTGGTCAAAAATCCTTCCCGGAGGAGCTGGTTGGCTGGGGGCTGGAGGTTTTGAACCCTCCCAGATACTGGAGATGAATTTTTCAAAAAATAAAAACAATTAAAAAAAGAATGGAGGGCTTTGGACTGGACTGGTAAGAAAGCTACGAATTATATTGCAGCAGGAAAAACTAGAAACATGGAAGCTCCCAGCAGCAAATAGAAGGGTTAGATCGGACATCGCTGCATGCATAACTGGCTGGAGTAAAGTCAATAGGTTGGCATGAAACCAACAAACAGATAAGTGTATACTGCTCTGCTGTGCTCCGGTCCAACCACAGTCTGCCAAAGCCTTCCTCCCTGGCCTACTGCAGGCTGGCCACACAGCGTCCCCATTTTGCACCTTTATTCTGAAGTGTGTACTTGCCCACTTTCTGAAACTGGATTTAACAAAATGATAGATGGATATCCCTCTCTGGGCAACACCAATCCTATTGCTTTCAAATCCATTGACAGAGTGTGCAAGTGCACACTTCTGGAATAGGGTGAGATTTTTGGGGGGGCACAACAAAACATAACTAAAGAGGCGCGCTAGATAGATACAGGAGCTTAGCAGCACTCACTCTCACCCCTCCATTGTCAACGAACGCAGAGAATGGATCACGTCATCACAAGGGATTTCACTTCATATCTTTTTTTTTTTTTTTTTTGGGGGTTGTTAACAGAATGATTAGCTACAAAAAGGAACCGTAGCCAGATCTGTCTGTGCATAGGCTTCTGTGTGGAGGGGGACACCAGTTCAATCCTGGAGCATGTAAGAACAGAACACCTCCTCGCGACCAGACCAGGGTAAGATTTGTTTCCTGTGTGCGATGTGTGAACCCATTTCTTGTCTCTGTGTTCTAGAACCGTCTGTGTTCTAGAACCGCTTGTGTTCTAGAACCGCTTGCCAGTATTCTAGAACCGTCTGTGTGTGTTCTGTAACCCTGTTCTTTCTGCTCTTTTCATTTGGCCAAAATCCTAACCTGACAAACGCCCGCTCAACTCAAACTTCCGCTGAAAATCTCCCCAGTGACATCAATCTATGCACGATTTGTGCAGAGCTCTGAGTTGTGTGCACGTTTCATAAGTCAGGATTCGGTGCCTCGCCTCTTACCTTCCCAATGGGTCTTTCATTTATTTTTTAATATCTGTAGAGAATAACATTCCTATGACGTTCGTAGTTCTGAGCTAAGAGAGCGAACGATTTACCCCGATGTGGGAGGGTTTATCGTAGTGGTGTGACGGTGCAACAAAACCCCCTGGAACACAGGAAACAAAAATTAAATCAAACCTGGGAACTAAAAACTAGTCTGAATAATGCAAACACTGTCCATGCTTTGTTTGTAGGGGACAGCTTTACAAGACGCACTGAAGGAGAGTTCCAGATAAAGACTGAGAGCTACACTGCTGGCACGAGGAACCGTCAGACTTCACCAGGACCGCTGAGCTCGAACCATGACTAGAAAGTAAAGTTTCTAGAAATGTTTTTCAGTGATGAGCTTTTGGTACATCATTCAGGTCGGTTTTAAGATACAAAACAAATCTAATAAAATAAAAATTCAAAACAGGTCTCTTGGTTGGCCAATTTGAATGGATCCCCAAAACTTTAGTTTTTTGCATACTTCCCATTATACACTGTTTATGATATTCCATGAATTAAAAACTACAGAATATTGACTATTCAGTAGTTCTCTAATCCCAAAGTTTTAAAAATCACTGACTGTTGGACCTAAAATTCCTATCCTAAGGCTTTTGAATGCAAACTGAGCAAGAGCACTGTTTTTAAATGATGACCAATCCAGCTTCTCATGTCATGACAGAGCTCAAGCGCTTCATTGGTTGAAGTTGAAATGATAACTAGCGTCTATGAAAATGACAAACTGTGAGCAAGGCTCAAGGAGGTCAAATCTGAACTTAGTGCCCAGGGCCATACAGCCGCACTTCTCGCAGAACAAAATCTAGAACGTCCTCTTTCAAAGTGCCACCAGGGTAGGTCTCCTCAGATAAAAAAATGAATCTTACAGGGTGCACAGGGTGCATTCATTCAAGGTACTGGGTGAGCGGCGATGTCACTTTAGGACCATTGGAGAAACAGGACCCATTGAAATTAGGCCAAAATGTGCAAACTCCACCCTGAACAAACTAATGCACCCATAGCTAGGTGGCAGAGAGAGAGAGAGAGAAAAGGAAGGAGAGGGAGAAGGAGAGGGGCGATGTCTTTCCAACCTCCGTCCCGTGGCGGGGGCGTGGCAGGGGTGTCCTCCTCTCGGATGCTGGGCGAGGTCAGGGTGACGGTGACTGTCATTTTGGGGTCGGCTCCAGACGTCAGGATGATGGAACAGTCCTGGATGGAACCCTTCACCTCGTACTCCTCTGAGGTTACCAGCTGGAGGGAAGAATGGAGAGAGCGAGATAAGTGTGCGGGTATCATTGGTGTGTGTGTATAGTTGGTGTGTGTCGTCGGGGTGTGTGTGTGTGTATAGTTGATGTGTGTGTGTGTCGTCGGGGTGTGTGTGTGTGTAGTTGGTGTGTGTGTGTGTGTATAGTTGGTGTGTGTGTGTCGTCGGGGGGTGTGTGTGTGTGTAGTTGGTGTGTGTGTGTGTGTATAGTTGGTGTGTGTGTGTCGTCGGGGTGTGTGTGTGTGTCGTCCGGGTGTGTGTGTGTATAGTTGGTGTGTGTGTCGCCGGGTGTGTGTGTGTGTATAGTTGGTGTGTGTGTCAGCCGGGTGTGTGTGTATATAGTTGGTGTGTGTGTGTCGTCGGGGGTGGTGTGTGTGTGTGTGTGTGTCGTCGAGGTGTGTGTGTGTGTGTCGGGGGGTGTGTGTGTGTGTCGTGGGTGGGGGGTGTGTGTGTGTCGGGGGTGTGTGTGTGTCGTCGAGGGTGGGGGGGTGTGTGTGTGTCGTCGGGGTACCGTCAGCTGCTTGGGAAGATGCTCCACTATGCGGCTCAGCAGGTTCTTGGTGGGTTTCTCTGAACAAAGCAGGACCAGGTTGACGTTGTCGTCTCCACAGAGCAGCAGTCCTTTAGCCAGCACGCCCACTCGCATCACCCCCTTCAGAGCTCTACAGGAGGGAGGTGTTCATTAGGTATCTAACGTTAGAAAACAGACTGAAACAGAGCAGCAACCCCCAACCCCTCATCACCCCCTTCAGAGCTCTACAGGTGACAAACGTTCAGGGTTGAGTTTCCCCCAACCTTCCAGCTATCCCCCACTCATCCTTCCATCCACTCTCTTCACCGGTCCTGGGGAGTCTTGGGGACCTCTTTTGTATCCTTCTCCTCCCCAGTAGTCTCCTTGGTCTTGTCCTGGTCGATGATGATGTCGGAGACCAGTTTGAGGGCTCGCTCTGTGATGGAGACGATTTTCTGGATGGCCTGCAGCTCGTCCTCGGAGGGGTAGATGGCCGCGTGCTTAGTCATCACGTAGCGGTCGTCTGACGAGTCCGGCCGACGGGGAGGCTGCGAGGTAAAGCACAACGAAAGGTCTCAATGCCACAGCGGGGGGGGTTGCAATAGCTACAGTATGTGTGGTGGAAAGCCCTGTGTTTTACTGTTTAAAGAATAGTCTTGTTATATGCTAGTGTGTTTTCTAACCTGATACAAACTTGTCAAATACTTATTTCCCCTCATTCAAATGCAAATCAATTTATAACATTTTTCACATGCTTTTTCAGGATTTTTTTGTTGTTATTCTGTCTCTCACTGTTCAAATAAACCTACCATTAAAATTATAGACTGATCATTTCTTTGTCAGTGGGCAAACATACAAAATCAACAGGGGGGGATCAAATACTTTTTTTCCCCTCACTGTAAGACTGGGCGTGTAGCTAAGATTCCGTTAGGTGCGACCGCAGCATGTGAGACATCCCGTGAGTGTTTACTATCTCCAGGAAGTCAGCTGTGCGGTACTTTGCAGGAAGGAGCAGTGTGAACTGACAAAACGCCGTTATACTGTCGAGCCCTCTTAATATGCACAAACAAACCAAATCGCCTGTTAAACTAATGTTCCGCCCCTTTCCACACATCTGCATAAACCGCCACAAGAGGTCGTGCTCTTTCTATGAAAGCAGAGACCCGACTGTTTGTTAAGCTTTCAACTCTGAAACATTCTTGGCAGTGGTTCATTAACATCATTTTTTGCAAATCGTATAATAAAGTTGTCGTAAGAGGAATCTACAGTCGCTCTCTTCCTGTAAAATTGCCACCGCAATTTGGCGACGAGGATGGGATTGCTAACTCCGCTTGTTGATTGCTCCCGAGGAGACCAAGGTTAACTGCACGCAAGGGAGCCCACACTCCAACTAAAAAACAGAGCAGGAAAGGGACCCGCCTCGGACCGGCAGGGAGTGTCAGTGAGTGGATGCGCCATTCCGGGCAGTTGAGACCGATTTTATTTTAAACATCACAGAAAATCCTGTTCTGGGAACAGGTTGCGCACATGAGGTATTTTGTTGTATAAAAAGATACCCTTAGTTATAAACTTTGTTGTAGCAGAGTTATTTCTGAATAGGAGAAGTCCTAGAATCTTTCATTAGGAAATCTGATAAAACAGAGATATTTTTTAATTAAATAAGTAAGTCTAGGGCAAACATCCTGTTGAAGCAGGGTGATCTTTTTGTCGAAGCAGAAGTATCCTGGTCAGAGAGACAGGGGTTGTGTTTCTCTGTTGAAGCAAAGAAGTGGCCATGGAATGACATGACACGGTTACGAGTTATGTGATCCCAGGGCACAATCCTGAATATTTCCTTATCTCTGCAGCTAAGAAAAACAGAAAATGTATTAACTTCTTAGGGAGTGGTTCCCGAGGTGACGATTTTGGAGAGCCTGGCGTGCCCAAAGTAAAATGCCTCCCATTCAGGCCCAGAAAATAGGATATGCACATATTTAGTACCATTGGATAGGAAACACTCTGAATTTTCCATTTGTCTGTGAGTAAAACAGAACGCATATGGCAGGCGAAACCCCGAGGAATTTCTGTCCTGGAAAAAGTGATTTTGACACATTGCTCATTTGGAACCCCTCCCTCATGAAAATGACCATATAAGGGCATATGAATGCAGTACCCATCGCTTCCTTTAGATGTCAACAGTCTCGAGACAGTGTAAAATTTCATTTTGGATGAATTAGACCAGAGAAGAAGAGCAAACCAGGAAGTGTACTTTTTATGTCAACAGTACCCAGCGCTCGCTCCCGACAAGGCGCGCAGTGTCTTTTTTACCGTCTTTATCGATCAGTTTATATTCCGGTTGATTTATAATAGTAAATATACGTAAAAGTGTTCCTAAGGATACATTTATTTGATTGTTCTTGGACAACTTTATAGGTATAAGATGAACGAGTTCCTCTCAACCTCTGGCCGGGGCCAGAATTACTACCGCATGTTTGGTTCCACCACTAAACTAGCACAATTTTACAAAAAAAACGTTGACGTGAGTGGAAATATGGTACGGGGATTCAAATGGTTCATTTGTGTAGTGCGGCTGCTTTGCAGATGGTTCCGGAACGTGTCCAGTCAGTAAGTGTGACAGTAAACTGGTGTCTTACTACAGGTCCCTGTGGCTGAGGGATGGGCATGCCAGGCCGAACCCCCAGTAATCCAGGAGGTCCAGGGGGCCCCTGGAGGTAAGGTCCATCCCCTGGCATCCTGGGCCCCCCACGTCTCTCGTCCCAGTGGTGCTGCTCCTCCATACGACGCCAGTACATGTCCTCCTCATAACGCCTAGAGAGACACAGGCACGCAGAGAGAGAGAGAGAGAGAGAGAGAGAGAGAGAGAGAGAGAGAGAGAGAGAGAGAGAGAGAGAGAGAGAGAGAGAGAGAGAGAGAGACACACACACACAGGCAGAGAGAGAGACAGAAAGAGACAGACACACACAGGCAGAGAGAGACAGAGAGAGACAGACACAGGCACGCAGAGAGAGAGAGACACAGGCACACAGAGAGACAGAGAGAGAGAGAGACACAGGCACGCAGAGAGAGAGAGAGACACACAGGCACGCAGAGAGAGAGAGAGAGAGACACACAGGCACGCAGAGAGAGAGAGAGACACACAGGCACACAGAGAGAGAGAGAGAGAGAGAGACACACAGGCACGCAGAGAGAGAGAGACAGAGAGAGAGAGAGAGAGAAACAGGTTAATTTTTGGAAAGTATTCACTCAATTGGCATTAGCTAGAGGGACATCCATCCTCCATCTCTCCTCCTCCTCTAGTACTCCTCTCTCTCCATACCTCATCTCCATCTCTCCTCCTCCTCTAGTACTCCTCCTCCTACCCTATCTCTCCGTACCTCATCTCCATCCTCCATCTCTCCTCCTCCTCTCTCCTCCTCCAGTATTCTTCCTTCTGCATCTGTTTCCTCATCTTCTCCTCCTGGATCTTCCTGGCTCTGATAGAAGGTTTCACCTCCACTTGTAGCTCCGGGTTCACCTTTTTCTACAAGGGAAGGAACAAAAGGGGGACGCGTTATTGTGGTGCATGTCCCCATAATCGCAGGTCTGAGACCAGGGTTTCCCAAACGTATACTGCAGGCGGTGTCTCCTGCCCTTCAGTGACTCCCCTAACCTTATACTGCAGGCGGTGTCTCCTGCCCTTCAGTGACTCCACTAACCTTATACTGCAGGCGGTGTCTCCTGCCCTTCAGATGCATCTCTTTGGCGTTGGGATCATTGAAGCTACATTCACACAGCTTACAGTGGAACCGGATCACCTTGCCTTCATCGTTACGCACCTACAAATAAGAAATTAACGTTGTATTAACGTATTTTTCTACACAAAAGACAGCATTTGACAATAGAACTAAGCAATGTTTCAAATACCATTGTGTTATAGATTTTATGTTTTGATGACTAAATGTTTGTACTTAATACTAAGAACATTCTATTCTGAAAATGTATGCAATAGAGATAGGGTTACAAGACAAATGGTAGTCCAATTAATGTGTGTGTGTCTAGATATTAACTTGGTGTGCAGAAGTATGACTTCATTTAGGGGGTGTCTGGGAGAACAAAGAATTATTTGATTCTACCAGACGCATGCGAGAGATCTCTGCCCTTGAAGACCGGAGAGATAGTTAACAGAACCGCCCAAGTTTGACTTATGTGGAAAGATTGTGATAAGGAATGAATGGGTACTGTGGGAAGACACTATTTCCTTGGAGAGGGGCGGGGGAAGTGGTGGGAATTTTGTATCTTTGCATTTCAACATTGTACCATATAAAAGACTGTGTACACCTTTTGGAGCTCAGAGCCCTCCCATGAATAAATAATCCACATTTGACAATTATAGATTGGGTTCCTGTTTGTCTCATTTCAACCAGTATCTTACAAATACTGGGTAACAGACAGAGTTTGTTTAATTGAAGTTCAGTTTATGAACATTAAGAACAAAATTTCTAATAATGGTGACTTTTTTTACTTTGACTTTGACTTTGTCAAAGTCAAAGTCAAAGTAAAAAAAGTCACCATTATTAGTCAGTTGTACAACCGAATGCCTTCAACCGAAATGTGTCTTCTGCATTTAACCCAACCCCTCTGAATCAGAGAGGTGCGGGGGGCTGCCTTAATCGACATCCACGTCTTCGGGGGCCCGGGGAACAGTGGGTTAACTGCCTTGTTCAGGGGCAGAACGATAGATTTTTACCTTGACAGCTCGGGGATTCGAACTTGCAACCCTCCGGTTACAAGTCCAACGCTCTAACCACTAGGCTACCTGCCGCCCCATTGTTACTCTGGAACTGTTAAATCGTTGGGCCAAGGAGTCATAGGTCATTTTAAGAGTGTCAATGGCAACGGGTGCATCGATGTACGGCTGTGGATCCGACTTTTCCGGGATCTTCAGTCCGCCGGGCTCAAGAGATCCGGAGCTTCTCAAAGCTTCTGCGAATGTTCGGATCAAACAGTAAGACAACACCAACAATCTAATTTCACCATTTGCCAAAATTGCCTGTTCTCTAGGAACAGAGCAGAGACTGTGTGTAGAGAATAAACGTGATCCTCACAAACGCTCGTGAAGGTCTGGATCTTTTGGTCCGGTGGACTAATGATCTTGAAAAAGTCGGATCCTCAGCCACGGGCCTTGAAGGTAATAAAGGCTTAGACCGAGGCTGGGTCATACAGGTGATTTTTTATAAAAAAATTGACCCCCTTTTTGTTGGACACTAACACGTGCGCGCACACACACGCTAGAGTGTCAGTGTAGTATGTGTGAGAGTGTAGGTAGAGTCCAGTGCAAGAGTCGGTGCAAAAAAATATAAATTAATGTTGGGGTCAATGTAAATAGTCTGGGTAGACACTTGATGAACTGTTCAGCAGTCATATGGCTCGGGGGCAGAAACTGTTCAGGAGCCTTTTGGTCCCAGACTTGGTGCTCCGGTACCGCTTGCCGTGCGGTAGCAGAGAGAACAGTCTATGACTTGGGTGGCTGGAGTCTGACAGTTTTTAGGGCCTTCCTCTGACACCGCCTGGTATAGAGGTCCTGGATGGCAGGAAGCTTGGCCCCAGTGATGTACTGGGCCGTTCGCACTACCCTCTGTAGCGTCTTGCGGTCAAGCAGTTGCCATACCAAGTGGTGACGCAGCCAGTCAAGATGCTCTCGATGGTGCAGCTTTAGGATCTGAGGGGCCCCGTGCCAAATCTTTTCAGCCTCCAGAGGTGGAAGAGGTGTTGTCGTGCCCTCTTCAAGACTGTGTTGGTGTGCTTGGACCATGTTAGTTTGTTGGTGACGTGGACACAACGCTCTCGACCTGCTCCACTACAGCCCTGTTGATGTGAATGGGGGCGTGCTCGGCCCTCCCGTTCCTGCACTCCACAATCAGCTCCTTTGTCTTGCTGACGTCGAGGGAGTGGTTGTACGCATCTGTGCAACTATTTGAATAATTCATACTTTATGATCCAGTATTTCTAACCTGTTTTGTTTGTAAGACCAAAATGGACAGTGAGCAGGGATAAAAGATCCCGAGTGGCGCAGCGGTCTAAGGCACTGCATCTCAGCGCTAGAGGCGTCCCTACAGACCCTGGTTCGATCCCGGGCTGTATCGGCCGTGATCGGGAGTCCCGTAGGGCGGCGCCCAATTGGTCCAGCGTCGTCCAGGTTAAGGGAGGGTTTGGCCGGGGTTGTAAATAAGAATTTGTTCTTAACAAACTTCCCTAGTTAAATATAGGTTAAATAAAAAATAAATACACAACGGGCCTCTTGACTTAACAAAATGGACAGTGAGCAGAGATGTACAACAAGCCTGTCATAGAATATGAGACCATACTGCAGGTTTTCTGAAGTTAATTACGTTTTTGTGAGAATCTGTTTGGTCTGGGTGAGGGACTATTTTCCTCCCAAGGTCAAGAAAGAAGGGCCTTTTGTACACGGACGTCGCAAACAAGCTACTTAGTATCTGTGGTGACAAGGGAACAGGTTCATTATCTAGAAGCTTAGTCAAATATTGTCTGTCGGACTATTCGAAACGCCACACTCAAGCTGTTGTGATAAAGTATGTTGAATTTGATTCCTGTTAAACCAGGTATAATTCAGCAATAAGGCAAGAGGGGGGTGTGGCATATGGCCAATATTTTTTATTTTATATACCACGGCTTTCAGCCAATCAGAATTCAGGGCTTGAACCACCCAGTTTATAATGGAGATTAACAAGTGAGGTCTTGAGATACATGATCTGTACTAGAGAGTGGTCTCCTGGGAGTCTGGCCCGTCTGCTTGTTTTGGCGTCTGATTTGTCTGCACTCTTGCCCTAAGAGGCTGACCTGATCTGTCTTCGTTACCGTTCACCCTTTAATCCTTCAGAATTATAAGAAATATATATGATATATTCTACTACACCTGTGGCAAGACATTCACTCTGTTTTTTGGTTCTATGTGATGTGGGGTCTATGTGATCTGATCTCACCCGTACCTCTTCCACATAGTCGTGTCCAACAGGCTGCACATCATTCTGCAGGGCGGCCAGGGTGGACAACGAATCAGAGGACTCGTTCTTCGTCTCCTGAGGTTGGGGGACCAATGAGGGCGGAGGCGGCTTGGATGCCTCCGGCTTGGCCTCCTCTGTCGCCTTCCCAGTAGTCTGGAGCTTGTTTCCCCCTGCAGACAGAATAATTGATGAGGATTGGTAGAATTCCAGAATGATAAAAATGACGACTTGCAGTTTTACAGGGACCAGGATGTAAAAGAGTCTTGCCAGCCAAAGACGAAAAGTCTAAGGGGCGGCAGGTAGCACAGCGGTTAAGATCATTGGGCCAGTAACCAAAGGGTCTCTGGTTTGAATCCCTGAGCAGACTAGCTGAAAAATCAGTCAATGTGCACTTCATTCTTTATTTAACAATGTGCAGTTAACCCCAGTTGCTCCTGCAAGTCGCTCTGGATAATAGCGTCTGCTAAATGACTAAAATTGGAATCTATACTGAACAAAAATAGAAAACGCAACATGTAAAGTGTTGGTCCCATATTTCATGTGCTGAAATATCTCAGAAATGTTCCGTACGCACAAAAAGCTTCGCTCTCAACTTTTGTGCACAAATGTGCTTACGTCACTGTTCGTGAGAATTTCTCCTTTGCCAAGATAATCCATCCACCTGACAGGTGTGGCGTATGGAGAAGCTGATTTTAAACTGCATGATCATTACACAGGTGCACCTTTTGCTGGGGACAATAAAAGGCCACTCTAAAATGTGCTTTTTTGTAACACAACACAATGCCACAACGTCTCAACATTTGAGGGAGTGTGCAATTGGCACGCTGACTGCAGGAATGTCCACCAGAGCTGTTGACATAGAATTTAATGTACATTTCCCTATCGTTTTATAGAATTTGGCAGTACGTCCAACCGGCCTCACAACCGCAGACCACGTGTATGGCGTGGTGTAGGCGAGCGTTGAACAGAGTGCTCCATGGTGGCGGTGGGGTTACGGTATGGGAAGGCATAAGCTACGGACAGTGAACAATTGTATTTTATAGATGTCAATTTGAATGCACCGAGATACCGTGATGAGATCCTCAGGTCCACTGAGGCCCTTTTTGTTGTTTTTAAAAGGTATCTTTTAAAAGGTAAAAGGTATCCACAACAGATGCATATCTGGATTCCCAGTCCATGTGAAATCCATAGATTAGTGCCCAGTGAATTTCTTTAAAATTGACTGATTTCCTCAAATGAACTGTAACTCAGTAAAAAAATCGATTACATTTGTTTTCCGTGTTGGTGTTTATTTTTTTGTTGTTCAGTGTACATTGAAGCAACTCGATAGTAAATTCTGTTTGAAGTTGGGACATAAAAAAGGAAGTTGTTGTTCTGTACCAGAACACTTTTAACACCGAGGGGTTGTGATAACATAAAAGAAATGAATCATTAAAAAATTACTAAATATCTAAAATGAGACATTAGCAAGACAGAGAAAGACAAAAAGGGGAGGTCAACAAATGGTTAAATTGTTTCCAAAACAGTAAAATGACCAATAGAAAATACTATGCATGCATACAAGGACCGGACATTGTTCATTAAGTGCTTAATAGAAAGCACGCAACAATAACCAGCCTATCGTCTTCCAGCCAAAAAAGGCTATAGTCTATTATAGACCAGCTCCTGTAATGAAACAGCTGATAACGTGTAATTCACGGAAAACACCGTTCTAACAGAATACATAATGAGAGCGGTTCCATATGTGCAAGAGATAAATAAATCTCTGGAAGATCTAACAGCAACTAGGATGGGTTGGTCATAGGATTGTGCCTTTGGCGTCTGGACAACGAAAGAAAGTTGACATGAAAACCAATAGAACAGGAGAGAAATGCTGGTTAAAACGGCATGAGGAAGACTTTAAAAAACAATTGCCTCCATGTTTCTATGGATGGATTTTGGCTAAGTTACTTTGAAACATCCCATACGCAAACTCCATTTAAACACGAATTGAATTGAAAAAAGCTCAATTCAAGTTTCAGTGAATGATTGGATGTTTATTTAGGAGGGTTATACTGGAATGATGTGGACCCCCACCCCCTAAAGAAAAAAGACAATTTGTCATTTTAAACACAACAGCCTTACCGACAAAGTTGATCTTGGGCGTGTTGACCTTCTTGACAGCTGTGGTGGCTGCTGATAGGCTGTTCACCACTAGACCCTTCCCCAGTCCGGCCCCCGCACCACCCTGGCTCACGATGTTAACCGGCTTCAGGTAGGAAGAGTTGGAGGTGGAGCCTGTGGGGGTGGTAGAGGAGGAGGCAGGGTTCTTGGAGGGGGCGGCCGTGGTGGAGGTCGTCGTCTGGGTCACTACACTGGGCTCTGTGGAAGGGATGGGCTTCCCCAGCTTGGTGTGGAGCTTCACCACCTGGCAGGACACGGAGACAGAGACAAAAACACAACGTCATAGACACTGAACAAAAAAATATTTAAAAAAAAAACGCAACATGTAAAGCACAGCCCGGGATCAAAACCAGGATCTGTAGTGACGCAGCTAGCACTGGGATACAGTGCCTCAGACTACTGCACCACTCGGGAGGCCCATGCTCATTTTGGTTTTTGCCCTAACACTACACAGCCCTACCAACATGTAAAAATGTCCTCGACTAACCTGCACCCCTGCAAAGACTCGGTACCGGTATCCTCTCTATCTAGCCGTGTTATTGCATTAATAACAAGGTTTCACTTTAATTTATTTGGTAAATATTTTCTTAAACCAAAAGTTCAGTTCAAGAAAGTTAAGGGCTTGTAAGTAAGCATTCCACTGTAAGGTCTACTACACCTGTTGTATTCAGCATTTCACTGTAAGGTCTACTACACCTGTTGTATTCAGCATTTCACTGTAAGGTCTACTACACCTGTTGTATTCAGCATTTCACTGTAAGGTCTACTACACCTGTTGTATTCAGCATTTCACTGTAAGGTCTACTACACCTGTTGTATTCAGCATTTCACAGTAAGGTCTACACCTGTTGTATTCAGCATTTCACAGTAAGGTCTACTACACCTGTTGTATTCAGCATTTCACAGTAAGGTCTACACCTGTTGTATTCAGCATTTCACAGTAAGGTCTACACCTGTTGTATTCAGCATTTCACAGTAAGGTCTACTACACCTGTTGTATTCAGCATTTCACAGTAAGGTCTACACCTGTTGTATTCAGCATTTCACAGTAAGGTCTACACCTGTTGTATTCAGCATTTCACAGTAAGGTCTACACCTGTTGTATTCAGCATTTCACTGTAAGGTCTACACCTGTTGTATTCAGCATTTCACAGTAAGGTCTACACCTGTTGTATTCAGCATTTCACAGTAAGGTCTCCACCTGTTGTATTCAGCATTCCACTGTAAGGTCTCCACCTGTTGTATTCAGCATTTCACTGTAAGGTCTACTACACCTGTTGTATTCAGCATTTCACAGTAAGGTCTACACCTGTTGTATTCAGCATTTCACAGTAAGGTCTCCACCTGTTGTATTCAGCATTTCACAGTAAGGTCTACACCTGTTGTATTCAGCATTTCACAGTAAGGTCTCCACCTGTTGTATTCAGCATTCCACTGTAAGGTCTACACCTGTTGTATTCAGCATTTCACTGTAAGGTCTACACCTGTTGTATTCAGCATTTCACTGTAAGGTCTACTACACCTGTTGTATTCAGCATTTCACTGTAAGGTCTACTACACCTGTTGTATTCAGCATTTCACTGTAAGGTCTACTACACCTGTTGTATTCAGCATTTCACTGTAAGGTCTACTACACCTGTTGTATTCAGCATTTCACTGTAAGGTCTACTACACCTGTTGTATTCAGCATTTCACTGTAAGGTCTACTACACCTGTTGTATTCAGCATTTCACTGTAAGGTCTACTACACCTGTTGTATTCAGCATTTCACTGTAAGGTCTACTACACCTGTTGTATTCAGCATTTCACAGTAAGGTCTCCACCTGTTGTATTCAGCATTTCACAGTAAGGTCTACACCTGTTGTATTCAGCATTTCACAGTAAGGTCTCCACCTGTTGTATTCAGCATTCCACTGTAAGGTCTACACCTGTTGTATTCAGCATTTCACTGTAAGGTCTACTACACCTGTTGTATTCAGCATTTCACTGTAAGGTCTACTACACCTGTTGTATTCAGCATTTCACTGTAAGGTCTACTACACCTGTTGTATTCAACATTTCACTGTAAGGTCTACTACACCTGTTGTATTCAACATTTCACTGTAAGGTCTACTACACCTGTTGTATTCAACATTTCACTGTAAGGTCTACACCTGCTGAATAAAATAGAAAGGATATTTTCTCCAAACGATTTGAGAGACTGTGCACATGCTGGTATTCTGTGTTGAGCGGTTAACAAAAGAAAACAGGTACTCCTATATGCTTAGTTTAGAGTTATTAATGTAACTGTTAGTTGTGATACAAACACTGGGCTGTATGTTTTGATTTTTAATACATTGTACGGCTGCATGATAAGACTCTAATGATGATTTGAAACAAGTTGCTTGAAAAGGCTGTACACACTACATCAGTCTCTCATTCACAATTTGACAAGCACTCGATAATGCCTCTAATTTCACGGCGGCGTCCACTTTTTGCGGCCCGGAGTGCTGCGTTGTGCCCTTCTCCCGGAGTGTGCTGTGCAATCCGAAGAGTCTCTCCGTCACGTGATCGGGTCTTTTCTCACAGGCTACAAGTTAATATCGACGTGACTGCGTGCGTCCTGATCCAACTCGAGGTTCATATTAAAAGATATTGGATGAACTGTCCAAAATTTACTTTTCGTCAGCTAACAAGAGGAGTAGGCCTAACGAACAACAAAAGCACTAGCCTGTAAATCTCCTACCTCCCCATAGTACGAAGGTCAACCTAACTCTATTCTGTGCGAGAAATAAACATTCCAAAACATAGTCTGGGACAGTTGTGGGATGCGAACACCTGCTTTTTTTCCCCCATGACAAAACTGACCAGGTGAAATCTATGATCCCTTACTGACGTTGTTAAATCCACTTGACGAGCATTAATATTAGCATATGGAAATCAACACGGCACTGCAGTGTGACACCGGCCAAACGAGTGATGTCATCACAGACTAGGTGAGTGCCATTGGGTGACCCAAACAGCGTATGCTTCCTTCCCACCCAATCCCCCATGCATTGCCCTGGATGTATTTGATAAGAGAGTTTGTCCTACGCAAACAGACATGAACAATACAAAAATAAGTACCATATCCATTACACATTACGTATTCCTGGACCTCTTCGGGGTCTAGGCCGGGTAACTCTAAAACCACTGCGACTCTATAAATCCATTTGACCAAGGAGCCTACCTTCTGGTGCTTGGCCCCTCTGATGTGTGCAGCGTATGCATCTGCCCCGGTGCAGGAGACGTCACAGAGCTCGCAGCGGAGCTGGTTCTGGGTCCCCCGGGCTGAGCCACCTCCTCCACTACTACTACTGCTGCTGCTCTGGGAGACCTTCAGAGCCACCTCCTTCTTCTTGTGCTTCTGGCCCTCCAGGTGCTCCTTGTAGGTCTGGGTGGAGGAGAGGGAGAAATCAATTCTCTCTAGATAGAGCTAAACCTGTGGGTTGGGGAGGGGGCAGTGGCATATAAAACCTCAATGGAATTAATTCTTATAGGGGACCGAGTATTATCAACATTCTACTAGTTACTTGATGAGGAAAGAGTACGAGTCTCTGTACTAACCCCAGGACAGGTAGGCAGTACGAGTCTCTGTACTAACCCCAGGACAGGTAGGCAGTACGAGTCTCTGTACTAACCCCAGGACAGGTAGGCAGTACGAGTCTCTGTACTAACCCCAGGACAGGTAGGCAGTACGAGTCTCTGTACTAACCCCAGGACAGGTAGGCAGTACGAGTCTCTGTACTAACCCCAGGACAGGTAAGGAGAGAGGTATGAGAAAAGGGCTGAAAAAGAGGGTTAGATGCTGATCTGAAGATAAGTGAGGAGAGAGGGATGAAAGACTGACGGATTGAGTGAGGGACGGAGAGAACACCTCTCAGGGTCTACGCTCACCTGGGGTCCAGCACAGCTGATCTTGCAGACATCACAGTAGTGGATCTGTGGTGGTTTGGGGGCTGCTTGGGTTTCAGCTGCTTGCTCTGGTGGGTATAAAATACAATATAAAACACTGACTGGACAAAACATTAAGAACACCTGCTCTTTCCATGACAGACAGAAATTAAATAATTTTTTTAATTTTACCTTTATTTAACTAGGCAAGTCAGTTAAGAACAAATTCTTATTTTCAATGACGGCCTAGGAACAGTGGGTTAACTGCCTTGTTCAGGGGCAGAACGACAGATTTGTACCTTGTCAGCTCGGGGATTTGAACTTGCAACCTTTCGGTTACTAGTCCAACGCTCTAACCACTAGGCTAGTGTGTCTCTGAACAAAGGGGCAGAATCAAAATAACTGTCAATGCAGCTGGCGGCCACACCAGATACTATGTACTGCAGTGCATCTCCTCCTCGTGGACTGCACCAGATTTGCCAGTTCTTGCTGTGAGATGTTACCCCCCCCTCTTCCACCAAGGCACCTGCAAGTTTCCAGACATTTCTGGGGGTGGGGGGGATGGCCCTAGCCGTCACCCTCCGATCCAACAGGTCCCAGACGTGCTCAATGGGATTGAGATCCGGGCTCTTCGCTGGCCATGGCAGAACACTGACATTCCTGTCTTGCAGGAAATCACACACACAGAATGGCTGGTGGCATTGTCATCCTGGAAGGGGCATGTCAGGATGAGCCTGCAGGAAGGGTACTGCTCCTCTTCAATTACTTGTTACTTTTATCTCTTATTCCTATCCGTATTTTATTTTTTTAACTGCACCATCGGCTAGGGGCTTGTAAGTATTTCACTGATGTAGTCGGCACATGACAAAAAAAAAAAAATGTATTTGATACCTTTAAAAATAAAATAAAAAAAGGTAGGGGGTGTGGATCAGAAAACCAGTCAGTATCTGGTGTGACCACCATTTACCTCATGCAGCGCGACACGTCTCCTTCACATAGAGTTGATCAGGCTGTTGATTGTGGCCTGTGACATGTTGTCCCACTCCTCTTCAATGGCTGTGCAACGTTTCCGGATATTGGCGGGAACTGGAACAGGCTGTCGTACACATTGATCCAGAGCATCCCAAACATGCTCAATGGGTGACATGTCTGGTGAGTATGCAGGCCATGGAAGAACTGGGACATTTTCAGCATCCAGGAATTGTGTACAGATCCTTGTGACATGGGGCCGTGCATTATCATGCTGAAACATGAGGTGATGGCGGTGGATGAATGGTACGACAACGGGCCTCAGGATCTCATCAAGGTATCGCTGTGCATTCAAATTGCCATCGATAAAATGCAATTGTGTTTGTTGTCCGTAGCTTATGCCTTCCCATACCATAACCCCACCATGGGGCACTCTGCTGACGTCAACGTTGTGAACAAACTTCTCAACCACACGATACCATGCACGCCCCTGCCATCTGCTGGTAGTTGAAACCAGGACTCATTGTGCCAGAGGCCATCGAAGGTGAGCATTTGCCCACTGAAGTCGGTTATGACGCCAAACTGCAGTCTGGTCAAGACCCTGGTGAGGACGACGAGCACACAGATGAGCTTCCCTGAGAAAAAAAACCTGTTCACCCAATCTGGCTGACAATCCCCTCAGATTAAAGCCGACAGTCTACATTTAACCATAGTATCAATTCAAATCCGAACTGCTGGAGTACCGAGCCTTAACATCTACAAAACATTGTCGCTGTCCCAATACTGTTGGAGCCCACTGTAGTAAGAAAACATTGTCACTGTCCCAATACTGTTGGAGCCCACTGTAGTAAGAAAACATTGTCACTGTCCCAATACTGTTGGAGCCCACTGTAGCAAGAAAACATTGTCACTGTCCCAATACTGTTGGAGCCCACTGTAGTAAGAAAACATTGTCACTGTCCCAATACTGTTGGAGCCCACTGTAGTAAGAAAACATTGTCGCTGTCCCAATACTGTTGGAGCCCACTGTAGTAAGAAAACATTGTCACTGTCCCAATACTGTTGGAGCCCACTGTAGCAAGAAAACATTGGAATAAAAATATAACCTGGAAGGGAGGTTTCTTGGTGAAGGAGCTGCCTGTCCAGGCTGCTGAAGCTGCTACTGCCGCCACAGCCTGTTTCTGCTGCTGCTGCTGTTGCTGGTAGTAGGTAGAGGCAGCAGAGTACACCGCCGCTTCATAGCCCAGTACGACGTACCTTGGGGGAGGGTGTAAGAGAGGGGGTTAATTCTCAAGACATCTAACTTCCAACTTTGCACAGGCCAAGAGCCGGACAGTTGGGGAGGAATTGCGTGGAGCAATTACACATTTCCAGTAACAATCCCAGGATTCCTATAGGTTTCCCAGAAGGCTTGGTTAGAGCTGGAGAATTCCCAGTTGGAGCTTATTCCTCCAGAAACCAAAATATCTGGAAAACCTGGGTGGGAATGCTATGGGAAAGTTAAGAGAATTTTGCAAGTCTAGTTGTATTTGAATGCTTACCAGAGTAGGCGACGGGGTTGGTACTATACGTGGGGCTCTGGGAGTACGTGACTGCGTTGGTGGAGTAGGTAGTTGGCAGGTAGTGCATACTGGTTACGGCTTGCATGTCGTGCTTACCAGAGTACGTGACTGCGTTGGTGGAGTAGGTGGGGCTCTGAGAGTAGGAGGGGACGACTGAGGCGACGGCAGCTACAGGCTGAACGGTGGACACGGGGTAAATGGAGAATGTGGAGGAGGCGGGCGAGGGAGTAACAGGCTTGATGGCCGTCACCTGACGAGACTGTTGGGTCTGGGTGTAGGGGGTCAGACTGGCCTGGCTGTAGCCTGTCTTAGGGGCTGAGGGGCAGAAGCGGAGACATTCATTTAAAAAAACAGTTATTCTGATTGTACATCTCAACTTACAGAAGGGAGGAAATTGGTACAAATCTGTGTAGCCTGCCTTAAGGGCTGCAGGAGGAGAGAGACAGAGAGAGAGAGCTTGATGTTGGTCAAGAGTTCACCTGTTAAGTACAATACTGGATTAACATGGGTACAATACAGTAGAATACTACCATACTGGATACAATACAGTAGAATACTACCATACTGGATACAATACAGTAGAATACTACCATACTGGATACACATGGGTACAATACTACCATACTGGATACACATGGGTACAATACAGTAGAATACTACCATACTGGATACAATACAGTAGAATACTACCATACTGGATACACATGGGTACAATACAGTAGAATACTACCATACTGGATACACATGGGTACAATACAGTAGAATACTACCATACTGGGTACAATACAGTAGAATACTACCATACTGGATACACATGGGTACAATACAGTAGAATACTACCATACTGGATACACATGGGTACAATACTACCATACTGGATACACATGGGTACAATACAGTAGAATACTACCATACTGGATACACATGGGTACAATACAGTAGAATACTACCATACTGGATACACATGGGTACAATACTACCATACTGGATACACATGGGTACAATACAGTAGAATACTACCATACTGGATACACATGGGTACAATACAGTAGAATACTACCATACTGGATACACATGGGTACAATACTACCATACTGGATACACATGGGTACAATACTACCATACTGGATACACATGGGTACAATACAGTAGAATACTACCATACTGGATACACATGGGTACAATACAGTAGAATACTACCATACTGGATACACATGGGTACAATACAGTAGAATACTACCATACTGGATACACATGGGTACAATACAGTAGAATACTACCATACTGGATACACATGGGTACAATACAGTAGAATACTACCATACTGGATACACATGGGTACAATACAGTAGAATACTACCATACTGGATACACATGGGTACAATACAGTAGAATACTACCATACTGGATACACATGGGTACAATACAGTAGAATACTACCATACTGGATACACATGGGTACAATACTACCATACTGGATACACATGGGTACAATACAGTAGAATACTACCATACTGGATACACATGGGTACAATACAGTAGAATACTACCATACTGGATACACATGGGTACAATACTACCATACTGGATACACATGGGTACAATACAGTAGAATACTACCATACTGGATACACATGGGTACAATACAGTAGAATACTACCATACTGGATACACATGGGTACAATACTACCATACTGGATACACATGGGTACAATACAGTAGAATACTACCATACTGGATACACATGGGTACAATACAGTAGAATACTACCATACTGGATACACATGGGTACAATACTACCATACTGGATACACATGGGTACAATACAGTAGAATGCTACCATACTGGATACACATGGGTACAATACAGTAGAATACTACCATACTGGATACACATGGGTACAATACAGTAGAATGCTACCATACTGGATACACATGGGTACAATACTACCATACTGGATACACATGGGTACAATACAGTAGAATACTACCATACTGGATACACATGGGTACAATACAGTAGAATACTACCATACTGGATACACATGGGTACAATACAGTAGAATGTTATTTGAAATAACAGTCTCCATCCAAGTGACTATGGATAAAGGAAAATGATTCATTCTAGTACTACGATCAACACGTATTCATTGAAATGTGTAAAAAAGAAACAAAATCACAAAGGAATAGGAGTGTAGTTCTGCATTGCTTTCGCTCGGGGGGGTTTTGTTTTTAGGCAGGGTATCTGTTGACGTAAACAAGGCTTTCTGAAAACATAGATGACATATTTAACTAACATATTTCATTCATCTAGTAACTATCTGACCACCACCACCTGGTAGGGTTTTCTTCCACGTGGTGTCCCAGGATGTGTTGAGGGAGGCGGTCTGGTAGTAGGACTCGGCCGTGGGTTGGGGCTGCACGGCTACCGCAGCGGCTACCGCAGCGCTAGCTACGGGTTGCTGGTAGTACTGCTTAGGGTCGTAGGTCACCGCCGGGGCCGCGGACCGTACGTAGGAGTAGGAGTCCTGTAAAAAACAGAGACACAGTGGGAGTCCTGTAAAAAACAGAGACACAGTGGGAGTCCTGTAAAAAACAGAGACACAGTGGGAGTCCTGTAAAAAACAGAGACACAGTGGGAGTCCTGTAAAAACAGAGACACAGTGGGAGTCCTGTAAAAACAGAGACACAGTGGGAGTCCTGTAAAAACAGAGACACAGTGGGAGTCCTGTAAAAACAGAGACACAGTGGGAGTCCTGTAAAAACAGAGACACAGTGGGAGTCCTGTAAAAACAGAGACACAGTGGGAGTCCTGTAAAAACAGAGACACAGTGGGAGTCCTGTAAAAACAGAGACACAGTGGGAGTCCTGTAAAAACAGAGACACAGTGGGAGTCCTGTAAAACAGAGACACAGTGGGAGTCCTGTAAAAACAGAGACACAGTGGGAGTCCTGTAAAAACAGAGACACAGTGGGAGTCCTGTAAAAAACAGAGACACAGTGGGAGTCCTGTAAAAACAGAGACACAGTGGGAGTCCTGTAAAAACAGAGACACAGTGGGAGTCCTGTAAAAACAGAGACACAGTGGGAGTCCTGTAAAAACAGAGACACAGTGGGAGTCCTGTAAAAACAGAGACACAGTGGGAGTCCTGTAAAAACAGAGACACAGTGGGAGTCCTGTAAAAAACAGAGACACAGTGGGAGTCCTGTAAAAACAGAGACACAGTGGGAGTCCTGTAAAAACAGAGACACAGTGGGAGTCGGGGAAAAGAAACACGGAGATCAACAAGAAACAAAAATGTTCTGTTTCATTACATTCAGCATCCTGATTCTTTCACTTCGTTAAATCCATGCTGGGGAATGTGCAGGTGCACACTGGGAGAAGGCCGAAGAAGAGGGAAGTAGCTTTTAGCTACAGGTCATGAGGGAATTAGGGGACTTCTTTAGACTAGCAGACACAGACAAAGCGAATGTGCTTAATTAAATACATATTTAGTCTAGTCATCACAGCATACGCTGAATAGTAATTAAAAGAGAGTGCGTCAGTAGAGCTGTGATCACTACGGACGGAGGAGTTATCTGGGGTAAAAAAATAATAAAAAAGAAATCAAAAGTAGTTCTCTCCATCGTTCATCTCAACAGCATCTGGGCTCCAGATTGACAAGAGATTTTCACAGAATGAGGAACAAGAAGATGTGAGGTCCAACACCTTGAGCCAATCAACTTGAGGATTCTTGGGGGGGACACACACACCTTGTGTGACTTTAAATCTTAAATTTAAGGGGAGGGGACGTTCTCAAAAACAAATCCAGAACCTTCCAATTCTTCTCCCCCAATGCTGTTCTGCAACCCTTTTGGGCTAGTGCTCATACTGCCTCAGATCACTGCCCAGCCCGGGTTTTAAAAGATCAAACGAACACTCCAAAACTCTTAACATAACATCGAGGTGGGATGATGTTCCGTTACCTGGTATCCTACCTGGTAGTTCTGGGACGTGACAGGTGGGGGCGGCGGAGGGACGTCTGGCTGGCGTGCGTAGCCGTAGTCGGCGGTGGCGTGCGCCGGCTGGTACCCTCCGTAGGCTGCGGCAGTGGCTGCTGCTGCCACGGCGACAGGGGCGGGCCTGGCTACGGCAACTGTGGCGCCGGTGGGAGCGTAGGCTGCTGCCACGGTGTGGGCCGCCATCGGTGCCTGGTGTACGGTGTAGCTGGCCACGGTGGTAGGGTGGGTGTAGGCCACCCCCGCAGCTGGCTGCTGACTGGAGAGGGAGAGAGACAGAGATCAGGTCTGATGCGACTCTGCTGAGAGAAGGAAAGTCCGTACCGAGGCTGTGGCGGCATGTCAGTACCGAGGCTGTGACTACATTTTGGTGGTGCTGATGTAGGCCTACGGATGGGTAGGGGGGTCCAGAGGGTGTGAGGCAACTTCCCCCTAAGGAATTTGGAGAATTTTTTTTTTACATTTAACTGCCATTTCCTGAAACTTAGAGAGTAGAGTCTTAAATTGATAAACAATGTTTGATCCTTAATGTAATTGAAGGAGGTCTCAATGACACATTTTTGTGGGTTAAATTTAGGGGGGGTAATGATTATTCTAATTAGTAGGCGTCTTCATGTGGATAATCTAGTGGAAAATTTTGTGTGGGGAGAATTCTGAATAATTAAATTACTGGATCTTACTGTAGGATATTTGGAATATGATCCTGAACTAGGGCTACATGAGCTCGTTTCAGACGGCCATCCCTGACCCTATCCATCAGGTCTGACGACTAGGCCACCCTTCATTCATTCATTCATTCAACATGCCTTGTCGTCATTGGTGACCTGACTATTATGGACATCACTAGCAGCCTACTTTGTTGACCTACAGTTTATATGAAGAGGCCAGATCCACAACTGATTAACATACAGCCCGTTCAGATTAGTGGGCCAAGCATAACCATCTGTGAAGGACGGTATTAAAAAAAAACGGGACAGCTCTCTGCCACGGCGCGCACTTCACCAGCGCAACGGCACGTTTCCTTGCTCGTCAATACGCTCACGCCTCTTACCGTTGAGATCAAAGCATGCGTGTTCTCACTTTAACTAAACAAAACGCTGTAGCTAACTACGAAATAGTGGTTATTGGCTTGACTAATAGACTTTGGCCAAACAGTTGGTTAACCATTTTACCAACTTCAGACGGTTGAGTCAAAAACCACAATGTGCCAACTACAATTAAAAGGGGCAATCGCCCTGGTCTAAAAATCAGTCCCCAATTAAAGGGGCAATCGCCCTGGTCTAAAAATCAGTCCCCAATTAAAGGGGCAATCGCCCTGGTTTAAAAATCAGTCCCCAATTAAAGGGGCAATCGCCCTGGTCTAAAAATCAGTCCCCAATTAAAGGGGCAATCGCCCGCCTCTTGTGTCCCAGGTCTAAAAATGAAATATTCATCAATTTAAGAAATGGAAAGCCAGCCTATATGCTTCCATAGGTTCTAGAATAACCCTGTAGAAAGGCAGGCAGGCTATCGGCATGGTTACAAATGGAGAACAATTTAAGGAATGCCTTGAATATTTAACACTCACCGAGCGAGCAAGAGAGAAATCACTGCATCAAATGTGGAGCCAGGTGTTGAAATATGAAAGAGGGAGAGAGAAGAAAGAACGAGACAGGAAAGAGAACGAGACAGGAAAGAGAACGAGAGAGCGACAGAGAGAGAGAGAGAGCGAGCAAGCAAGGCAAGAGAATGGCGGTATTCAGGAAAATCCTTAGATTATTTCACTGATGAGCAGCAGACCAAAAGAAGTCTCTTGGTGGAGGAGAGTGCACTAGCCTATTCCTTCCAACACACAGACTAAGCCTATGCACTACTGTTGACCAGGTCCGTCTAGTGGGCTCCCGAATGGTGCAGCGATCTAAGGCACTGCATCTCCGTGCAAGAGGCGTCACTACAGACCCTGGTTCAAATCCAGGCTGTATCACATCTGTATCACAATTGGCCCAGCGTCGTCCGGGTTTGGCCGTCATTGTAAATAAGAATTTGTCTTAACTGACTTGTCTAGTTTAATAAGAGGTTGAATTACAAAATAAATTGAAATTGTGGCATTAAAATGTTTGTATAGCAGTAGTTTAAAAAGTGTCAAAAATAAATAACTGGTAGACATTGATGTAAACTCCACGTCTCATCAACGCTCCAGTGTCTCATACCCCACTCCTTTCCCTGCAACATGTCTCATCAACGCTCCAGTGTCTCATACCCCACTCCTTTCCCTGCAACATGTCTCATCAACGCTCCAGTGTCTCATACCCCACTCCTTTCCCTGCAACATGTCTCATCAACGCTCCAGTGTCTCATACCCCACTCCTTTCCCTGCAACATGTCTCATCAACGCTCCAGTGTCTCATACCCCACTCCTTTCCCTGCAACATGTCTCATCAACGCTCCAGTGTCTCATACCCCACTCCTTTCCCTGCAACATGTCTCATCAACGCTCCAGTGTCTCATACCCCACTCCTTTCCCTGCAACATGTCTCATCAACGCTCCAGTGTCTCATACCCCACTCCTTTCCCTGCAACATGTCTCATCAACGCTCCAGTGTCTCATACCCCACTCCTTTCCCTGCAACATGTCTCATCAACGCTCCAGTGTCTCATACCCCACTCCTTTCCCTGCAACATATCTCATCAACGCTCCAGTGTCTCATACCCCACTCCTTTCCCTGCAACATGTCTCATCAACGCTCCAGTGTCTCATACCCCACTCCTTTCCCTGCAACATGTCTCATCAACGCTCCAGTGTCTCATACCCCACTCCTTTCCCTGCAACATGTCTCATCAACGCTCCAGTGTCTCATACCCCACTCCTTTCCCTGCAACATGTCTCATCAACGCTCCAGTGTCTCATACCCCACTCCTTTGCCAGAAACATCAAAACATTGCCCGTGTATCAGCTTTAGGCTACAGGCTACATACAGCATGTATAGGTGCTTTTAGTAACGTGGGTGTATTGACATAGACTAGCGTTGCTTTCGATTGTATTGGGTTGCACAGACCCACATCCTATCTGTTTACCTCCTGTCAAAATAAAAGCACATATTGCACACATGCAGGACTTTTATTTTGACATGATGGAAGCAGAAAGGAAGACTCACGTTTGGAAAGGTTATTTAATAATACCGTCCTTTAGATATTTAGTCTCAAATTCCTATATTGACCAACCACTCTGCCCACCGCCAGAGGCACAGGAAGTTGAAATGGAGTTGTATTCAACTTCTGGCTTCCACGGACTGTTTTTTGTGCAACCCAATCTAATTGAAAACATTGCTAGGGTATGTCAATAGACCCTCGTTGCTAGAAGCAGCTACAGTATATGTGTGATGTCTCTCTGGCCTCCACTGTCCTGGGTTTATACTACAGCCCTACAGTATATGTGTGATGTCTCTAGGGCCTCCACTGTCCTGGGTTTATACTACAGCCCTACAGTATATGTGTGATGTCTCTAGGGCTTCCACTGTCCTGGGTTCATACTACAGCCCTACAGTATATGTGTGATGTCTCTAGGGCCTCCACTGTCCTGGGTTTATACTACAGCCCTACAGTATATGTGTGATGTCTCTAGGGCCTCCACTGTCCTGGGTTTATACTACAGCCCTACAGTATATGTGTGATGTCTCTCAGGCCTCCACTGTCCTGGGTTCATACTACAGCCCTACAGTACATGTGTGATGTCTCTAGGGCCTCCACTGTCCTGGGTTCATACTACAGCCCTACAGTATATGTGCAATATGTATTTATAATCCATATAGCCCAGCACTAGTGTGACCATTCCTCAAAACATAGAAAACTCATCTACAGAATGTTTACATGTAGACCTATTGTCACCATGCACTGACAAACAATGCCTTCCTAATTGCCCCCTGGGAAATAGGTTCTATTGAATTAAAATCTTTCCTCTGAATTCCAAGATGTGCAGAGAGGTCTAGTCTACAAGAAGAAGGGCATCCATCTTGGTGTCAGTCTTAATTGAGCCTGTTAATAATTCAAAGTGGCTGGTCACGCTTCACGTTTCATTTAAATCGTATGTACGTGATACACCAGCCAATGAACTGCTTACTTGCCGGTTCCTTCTGGACAACAAAACAACAAACAACAACAATAATAAATTAATGAAAGATAAAGTAAATGTCTCAGTAAAATAGAAAACATTTTTAGCATAAAGTATAATACAGGGAGGCACAATTTATAGTCCAATATTTACATACGTTTTGGGAAAAGGAGCATGTGTTTAAATTGTGAAGACGAAGAACGTTAGTAGTAGCAGCTTGGATGGATGGATGGATGGACGGGTGGAGAATCAGAGCAGGTCAGTCCAGTTCAACTGTTCAGCAGATGGCTTGTAGACAGAAACTCAAGAGCCTAAATGGTATCAGACTTCATGTTCTGATACCGTCTGCCTGACGGTCAGTGAGTGAACAGGTCGTGCCTGGGATGTGTGGGGTCTTTGACGATGCGGCGAGCCTTCCTCACACGCAGACTACACACGCCATGTTGATGTTGTCCATCCACGGTCAGGACACGCAGGTTGAAAATATCAAAAAGCACTCTGAACCAAATATATTAAAAACACATGAAACATTCATGGACATTTAGCTAGCTAGCTTGCTGTTGCTAGCTAAATTTGTCCTGGGAGATAAGTAGATACCTACTTTCTATAGGCCGACTCGTCGTTGAGCATCAGGCCTACAACAGTGGTGTCGTCAGCAAACTTACGAGTTGGTGCTGCGCCTAGCCACGTAGTCGTACGTGGACCAGGAGTACAGCAGAGGACACACCTCTGTGTTAAGAGCGGAGTAGGTGCTGTTGCCAATCCTCACAGCCTGCCCATCAGGAAGACCAGGACCCAGGGCTCGGAGCGTGGTGTCCAGACGCAGGGCTCGGAGCGTGGTGTCCAGACGCAGGGCTCGGAGCGTGGTGTCCAGACCCAGGGCTCGGAGCGTGGTGTCCAGACCCAGGGCTCGGAGCGTGGTGTCCAGACCCAGGGCTCGGAGCGTGGTGTCCAGACCCAGGGCTCGGAGCGTGGTGTCCAGACCCAGGGCTCGGAGCGTGGTGTCCAGACCCAGGGCTCGGAGCGTGGTGTCCAGACCCAGGGCACGGAGCTTGGTGTCCAGACCCAGGGCACGGAGCTTGGTGTCCAGACCCAGGGCACGGAGCTTGGAGTCCAGATCCAGGGCTCTGAGCGAGGTGTCGAGTTCAGAGGGAACAATTGTGTTGAATGTTAAACTATAGTCAATGAACAGCATTCTCATATAGGTGTTCCTGTTGTCCAGGTGTGTTAGGGCTGTGTGAATAGTGACGGAAATGGCATCTTCCGTGGATCTGTTAGAGCTGGTCTAGTGTGCCTGGTACGCTGGCATCGATGACCAGCCTCTCAAAGCACTTCATGATGACCGATGTGAGTGCGACAGCCATTTGGGCATGCCACTTTGTTCATCTTGGGCACTGTGATGGTGTCCTTGAAAACAGGTGGGGACTACAGCCTGGGACAGGGACATGTTAAATATGTCAGAGAAGATGCCTGCCGGACGTGGCCAGTGATGTCATCTGGGCCGGTGGCGAGTTTCTCACGTCAGCTTTGGAAAGAGAAAGCACCTGGTTGTCCGGAGCAACGAGAGAGAGTCTTCCTGGATGGCTCTGCATTGTCTGCCTCGAAGCGGGCATAGACTGCGTTTAGCTCGTCGGCGGGCACCACACAGCTGGATTGGTCTTTGTAGTCTGTGATAGGTCTGTAGTCCTTGCAGATGCGTAGAGTGTGTTGTCGAACGTCAATTCAAGTTTGAGTCTATGGTCTTCATGCGTCCCTAAAATGGTTTTGAAGGAGGTCGTACCTGCCTGCCTTGTAATCGTCGCGCGCCAACGAGTAAAAATCAGTGTTCATTCTGCTGCAGTACGGGCTCACAGCTCGGTAAAAACACTGCATTTCAAACGGTCCGCAATAAAATGTACTTCAGGGAAATTATACTTAACATAAATCAAGCTAAATATGAGCCTTCCACAACCATAAGAGCCACTAATCATTTCCTAAAAATGGTTTAACCCGTTTTGTTGTTGCAATAGTCACTGATCTGGCTTTCAAGTCTATGAAAATACTTTTTTGTTGTTGTTAATTTTACCACAACCATGCACAACACACATTCACTAATAATGACTAGCTTCTCGTGGCATTAAAATAACATTAACACGGGTCTCAAACACAAAAGCCCAACGAGCTAGCGAGTAGCCAGCTAATCTTTATATTTCAAGTTTAGCCAACAAGGCTCTATTTGCTAGCTAACGAGGTAAAAATAGTTGAATGTTTATGTACACACCATTTTGGTCTGTCTCGAACAGTGTGCTAGCCTGTCCACTTCGTTCAAAAATGTTGAAATCAAGTGGCCTACCTTATTTCTCAGAATGAGAACAAATTGCCAATTTATCATAATTGTGTTCTGTGTTTTATAAATGTGCATTAAGACTAGACAGCCTTTGGCTGAAATGCTGCTAGGTGTACATGGAAACACGCTTGACAAACTGAAAATTTTATTTCTCCTGAATCATTCATCATCATTCATTGATACTCCTGTTTTAGTAGTGTCTGCTTGGCGATTTGAAGAGTTGAGACATAAGGGCATAGCTAGAAAACGTCTCTATTACAGTAAAATAATGCCTCAATGTGTTTGTGTCCATATGTTGGGCCAATCCCTCAATTCCAATAGCGAGTTGAAACCGCTTGTCAGCGAGGAAGTGATCTCTCATCCTCGTTGTTGTGAGTGGCAGGGGCTCGGAAGTTTACATACACCTTAGCCAAATACATTTAAACTCAGCTTTTCACAATTCCTGACATTTAATCCTAGTAAAAAAATAATGTCTTAGGATCACCACTTTATTTTAAGAATGTGAAATGTCAGAATAATAGTAGAGAGAATGATTTATTTCAGCTTTTATTTCTTTCATCACATTCCCAGTGGGTCAGAAGTTTACATACACTCAATTAGTATTTGGTAGCATTGCCTTTAAATTGTTCAAACTTGGGTCAAGCGTTTTGGGTAGCCTTCCCACAATAAGTTAGGTGAATTTTGGCCCATTCCTCCTGACAGAGCTGGTGTAAGGTTTGTAGGCCTCCTTGCTCACACAAGCTTTTTCAGTTCTGCCCACACATTTTCTATAGGATTGAGGTCAGGGCTTTGTGATGGCCACTCCAATACCTTGATTGTGTTGTCCTTAAGCCATTTTTCCACAACTTTGGAAGTATGCTTGGGGTCATTGTCCATTTGGAAGACCCATTTGCGACCAAGCTTTAACTTCCTGACTGATGTCTTGAGATGTTGCTTCAATATATCCACAAAATGTTCCATCCTCATGATGCCATCTATTTTGTGAAGTGCACCAGTCCCTCCTGCAGCAAAGCACCCCCACAACATGATGTTGCCACCCCCGTGCTTCACGGTTGGGATGCTGTTCTTCGGCTTGCAAGCCTCCCCCTTTTTCCTCCAAATATAACAATGGTCATTATGGCCAAACAGTTCTATTTTTGTTTCATCAGACCAGAGGACATTTCTCCAAAAAGTACAATCTTTGTCTCCATGTGCAGTTGCAAACCGTAGTCTGGCATTTTTATGGAGGTTTTGGAGCAGTGGCTTCTTCCTTGCTGAGCGGCCTCTCAGGTTATGTCGATATAGGACTCGTTTTACTATATAGATATAGATACTTGTGTACCGGTTTCCTCCAGCATCTTCACAAGATCATTTGCTGTTCTGGGATTGATTTGCACTTTTCGCACCAAAGTACGTTCATCTCTAGGAGACAGAACACGTCTCCTTCCTGGGCGGTATGACGGCTGCGTGGTCCCATGGTGTTTATACTTGTGTACTATTGTTTGTACAGATGAACGTGGTACCTTCAGGCGTTTGGAAATTGCTCCCAAGGATGAACCAGACTAGTGAAGGTCTACAATTGTTTTTCTGAAGTCTTGGCTGATTTCACCATGATGTCAAGCAAAGAGGCACTGAGTTTTAAGGTAGGCTTTGAAATACATCCACAGGTACACCTCCAATTGACTCAAATGATGTCAATTAGCCTATCAGAAGCTTCTAAAGCCATGACAATTTTCTGGAATTTTCCAAGCTGTTTAAAGGCACAGTCAACCTAGTGTATGTAAACTTCTGACCCACTGGAATTGTGATAGTGAATTATAAGTGAAATAATCTGTCTGTAAACAATTGTTGGAAAAATTACTTGTGTCATGCACAAAGTAGATGTCCTAACTGACTTGCCAAAACTATAGTTTGTTAACAAGAAATTTAACGACTCCAACCTAAGTGTAAACTTCAACTTCAACTGTACATTCCCTGTTACTGTAATGGTGAGAGGTTAACATGTCTTTGGGATATGATATTTAACTTTCTCACTCATTCACCATTCAGTCAGGATTATCCGTAATCACGGTAGCAGCCACTTTAAATGAAGTGTTTAGAAACATTATATTCTTATTTACAAGAAAAGTGACACATGAACTATTTTATATTTTTTTAACCTAAAATAAAACCAAAACAAACAGCAAATTTGTAGTCACAAGCTTGATGTAGTCATTGATTGCTATGAATATGACCAAAGACTAAACTTTTTACTCCACCTAAAATCGGGAGACATGCTGTGATTTCTAAACAGTTCACCTGATATGAGAATTACCCTCAAATTAAAGCGGACTTAAACCTCAGTCATTATATCACTTCAAATCCAAAGTGCTGCAGTACAGAGCCAAGACAACGAATGTGTCTCTGTCCCAATACTGTTAGAGCTCTGTGTAGTTCTGTCCTTGAGCCGTTTTAATTTACCGGCTGTAAGCCTACAGTATGGGTCTCTCCGGTTTACCGGCTGTAAGCCTACAGTATGGGTCTCTCCGGTTTACCGGCTGTAAGCCTACAGTATGGGTCTCTCCGGTTTACCGGCTGTAAGCCTACAGTATGGGTCTCTCCGGTTTACCGGCTGTAAGCCTACAGTATGGGTCTCTCCGGTTTACCGGCTGTAAGCCTACAGTATGGGTCTCTCCGGTTTACTACGTGCTTTGTCAGTACAGGACCTTTATTATTTCTATTTATTTTTTAAAGTAAGTAGTTCTGTCCTGTTCCTGTCTATTGATGTCCTGTATTAATGTCATGTTTTCATGTTTTTTGGTGTGGACCCCAGGAAGAGTAGCTGCTGCTTAGCAACATGTGATGGAGATCCTAATAAACAACACACAGGCAATTAGCCTGTGCATTACTCACACTCCCTGGCACTGAGGAATCAACTCTCATCCTAAATCACATGTTAAATAATAGAAAAAAACGGCAAACACTCAGGCAGTTTCAAGACATTGATTACATTACAACAGTCTGAGGATGAGGCCGGGAGTAACAAGCCTGCTAGAGTTAGCGGCTAGATACGCTAACCAGAAGCCTTGAAGACCCAGAAGGCAAATATGAAGCAAACTACCAAAATAACGTTGGTGAAATGTGAGATGCAGGCAGCTGTGCAGAAAAATAGACAATTCCTGGGGAGGGGGGGGGAGGCCTTTCAAAAGAACAAGATTAAAAACAAACACACATGTTGTAGTCATACCAGAAAAGCAGCAGAAACAGGAGTAGCCTAGAATTCTGACGAGAAACATTCAGATTAGTCAAAAAGTAGTTTGGTGCCGATTCCTCCTAGTTAAAACCAGACTCAGTAAGACAAGAAAATAAACATTTCCTTTTTCTGGTTTAATATATCTGGAAAAATAGCTAGATAAATGCTTTACATTAGTGATTTGTGTCATTTGAAAGTTTCAAAACACAAATGAAATCACTGAAGATATGGTGTACCGTTGTCCCATTTCCTTATGGACGGTTTCACAACGTTGGTCTCTATGACAGAGGGAAGGGTTGGCTTGGCGATGCCGTTTTGTTCGGTGGCCAGCAAGCTGACTGGGCAGAAAGAGACACCATGCTCTGCCTGTTAATGCCATGAAGAATAGTCCCGCCTTTCCATCAATGAGCTCTAAGCTGCTGTTACAGGAAAAGTGCTTTCAAAAAACTAAAACAGACAGAGACACAGGAAAATTGCTCTGAAAAAAAAACATATTTTTAAAAGCACCCCACAACTAAAATGTCATTAAACGTTACCAACTATTAGGCCTATGAAACTGTTTATTGTAAATACTCTTGTGTGTTTATGGGTTAACGGCACAATTCTCTTGGTACAACAGCCATCTAGGTCGTCGATTACAGTTGTTTTGGATACAAATATTGGGTAGCCCTTACAGCAGCTGTGTTCTAGTAAAACAAATCATTCTAAGGTGTAAATATTGGGTAGCCCTACAGCAGCTGTGTTCTAGTACTGACTGCTGCCTTTGAACATCCTGGTTAAATAAACTGCAGTAGAGGTTAACACGAACAGTGGAAAATAAAATCATTCACTATGCACAGCAGACCATTTCAAATGAATTGTAGGCTAATACACAGATAATGTGCTGGAATGATGTCTGATACCAAAATGCCTTTTTGGGAAACCCCAGTCAGTGACATTCAGAGAGTCCAAAATCACAGGTCTTCTGACGAGACCAGAAAGCATCAGAAGACACAGTGTCTTGCAGAAGTATTCAAACCCTTTAGACTTGACATTTCGTGTTACAAAGTGAGATTTAAAAAATAAAATAAAACTTTCATTGTGTGTCAATCTACACAAAATACTCTAAATGTCAAAGTGGGAGAAATTCTATACAAAAAAAGATGAATACTGTTTAAATAACTCAATTAGTCATTGCAAAATAACACTAAGAAAGTGCATTCAGAAAGACCCCTCAACGTTTTCCACATTTTGTTACGTTACAGCCTTATTCGAAAATGTATTTAATACCCCCTTTGTCAACCTACACACAATACCTCAATGAAAAAGCAAAACACAGGTTTATACATTCTTTCAAATAAAAAAAGTGAAATATTACATAAGTATTCAGACCCTTTACTCAGTACTTCTGGCCGCGATTACAGCATCGAGTCTTCCTGGGTATGACACTACAAGCTTGGCACATCTGTATTTGAGGAGTTTCTATTCTTCTCTGCAGATCCTCTCAAGCTCTGTCAGGTTGGATGGGGAGCATCGCTGCACAGCTATTTTCAGGTCTCTCCAGAGATGTTCGATCAGGTTCAAGTCCGGGCTCTGGCTGGGCCACTCAAGGACATTCAGAGACTTGTCCCAAAGCCACTTCAGTGCTTTCTTGGCTGTGTGCTTAGGGTCGTTGTCCTGTTGGATGGTGAACCTTCGCCCCCAGTCTGAGGTCCTGAGCGCTCTGGAGCAGGTTTTCATCAAGGATCTCTCTGTACTTTGCTCTGTTCATCTTTGCCTCGATCCTGACTAGTCTCCCAGTTCCGGCCGTTGAAAAACATCCCCACAGCATGATGCTGCCACCACCGTGCTTCACCGTAGGGATGGTCCCAGGTTTCCTCCAGACGTGACGCTTGGCATTCAGGCCAAAGAGTTCAATCTTGGTTTCATCAGACCAGAGAATCTTGTCGGAGTCCTATAGGTGCCTTTTGGCAAACTCCAAGTGGGCTGTCATTAGGGCTGATGCTGTGACCATATTAGCGTCACACCGGCGGTCATGAAGGTTTCCACTCAGATTATGGATGTGTCACTGCAACCTTAAAAAGGTCCTCAATGATGTCACCACTGCCCGTGATTCTAAGCAGTGTTGTGCTGCTATTTTGATTGACATGGCCAAAGCATTTGATACAGTAGACCGTTCCATTCTTGTGGGCCGGCTAAGGAGTATTGGTGTCTCTGACGGGTCTTTGGCCTGGTTTGTTAACTACCTCTCTCACAGAGTGCAGTGTATGAAGTCAGAACATCTGCTGTCTCAGCCACTGCCTGTCACCAAGGGAGTACCCCAAGGTTCGATCCTAGGCCCCATGCTCTTCTCAATTTACATCAACATAGCTCAGGCAGTAGGAAGCTCTCTCATCCATTTATATGCAGATGATACAGTTCTATACTCAGCTGGCCCCTCCCCGGATTTTGTGTTAAACGCTCTACAACAAAGCTGTCTTAGTGTCCAACAAGATTCTCTGCCCTTAACCTTGTTCTTATTACCTCCAAAACAAAGGTCATGTGGTTTGGTAAGAAGAATGTCCGTCTCCCCACAGGTGTGATTGCTACCTCTGAAGGTTTAGAGCTTGAGGTAGTCACCTCATACAAGTACTTGGGAGTATGGCTAGACTGTACACTGTCCTTCTCTCAGCACATATCAAAGCATCAGGCTAATGTTAAATCTATGCTTGGTTTCCTCTATAGTAATCGCTCCTCTTTCACCCCAGCTGCTAAACTAACCCTGATTCAGATGACCATCCTACCCATGCTAGATTACGGAGACGTAATGTATAGATCGGCAGGTAAGGGTGCTCTAGAGCGGCTAGATGTTCTTTACCATTCGGCCATCAGATTTGCCACCAATGCTCCTTATAGGACACATCACTGCACTCTATACTCCTCTGTAAACTGGTCATCTCTGTATACCCGTCACAAGACCCACTGGTTGATGCTCATTTATAAAACCCTCTTAGGCCTCACTTCCCCTTATCTGAGATATCTACTGCAGCCCTCATCCTCTACATACAACACCCGTTCTGCCAGTCACGTTCTGTTAAAGGTCCCCAAAGCACACACATCCCTGGGTCACTCCTCTGTTCAGTTCACTGCAGCTAGCGACTGGAACGAGCTGCAACAAACACTCAAACTGGACAGTTTTATCTCCATCTCTTCATTCAAAGACTCAATCATGGACACTCTTACTGACAGTTGTGGCTGCTTTGTGTGATGTATTGTTGTCTCTACCTTCTTGTCCTTTGTGCTGTTGTCTGTGCCCAATAATGGTTTGTACCATGTTTTGTGCTGCTACCATGCTGGGTTGTCATGTGCTGCTACCATGCTGGGTTGTCGTCTTAGGTCTCTTTTTATGCAGTGTGTGTTGTCGGTCTTGTCGTGATGTGTGTTTTATCCTATATTTTTTTATTTTTTTAAATCACAGCCCCTGTCCCCGCAGGAGGCCATTTGATAGTCCATCATTGTAAATAAGAATTTGTTCTTAACGGACTTGCCTAGTTACATAACGGTTAAAATACATAAAATATATATTTTTCCAGCCTAGCTGCATTTAGTTTCAGGACTGGGTTTTATTTCAATGTTACCGACGACCAGCATGCCATTGTTTATTAAAATCAGAAACCGCTGCAAAGCTGAAGGCTCTTCATGGTCAATCTACAAAAGTAAATGTCATTTATACTGAGCAGAGCTGTTGTCAATGACCTGAGTGTTTATTCTGAAACTGCCGCCCCCACCTACCATCAACCAATCATGTCAACGTGGAGCTAACAGAGCCCTCTGTATTGTGACAATATTTGCAGTATGGAGATCAATTAGGCCTCTGCATGCTCTGCTCACACAACTCCAAACGAAGCCCCTGACCATATTTATGGCTCAAGCTTAAACGGACAGATTCGCGGACCCAATTTATGGAATATGACAAAACTTGAGATAATAGATGGCAAATTAAAAAGATACGCCAGTGGTTTCCATCGGTGATTACGTTTTCCCAAAAAGAGACTAAACCTAATCCAGCTCCAGAACCTAATCCAGCTCCAGAACCTAATCCAGCTCCAGAACCTAATCCAGCTCCAGAACCTAATCTTGTGAATGCCGTGTAGTAAAAACAACAAACAGATAACATTATAGCCTCGCTACGGATATTTTGTCTGGTCAGTCAGCATTTCACTGTACGGTCTACACCTGTTGTATTCGGCACATGTGACAAATAAACTTTTGATTATCTAACTATATATGGTTAGCAAGATATCTAGTTAGCTAATGTTACCATGCTAGCTACACTGACAGCTGTCAGTGCCCTATTTGTTGATGTTTATTCCTAACCAACGTGCTTCTACACCTGCATCGCTTAGCGTTCGGGGGTTTTAGGCTGGGTTTCTCTGTGACATCGGCTGATGTAAGAAGGGCTTTATAAATACATTGGATTGATAGATTATTAACTCCAAACGTAAATTCCCACAACCAATTATTGAATATGTATAAGTAACCTATCCCTCCCCCGTCAACCCATATTGAAGTAGAATTTGTAATTGGTTAGGTTAGGGTTATTGTTAAGGGTAGTGAAGGTCCTAAGGATCCGTGATGGCACCGACGCGTCCTTTAACATTGGGCTCCCGAGGTGACGGGTGACATATCTCCAATCGCACGGAGTCGTGTCCTACCTGTACTGTGCAGGAGCACCGTGGGTGAACCCGAAGTAGTTCCCGGTGGCCATTTTGGCCTCTTCACCAAGCCGGCTGGGCACTGCAAGGAAAGAGGACAGAGACACGGAGGGTGAACGGTAGGATAGCCATCTAGCTACGGTTTAAAACAACAGCCCCGTATACAGGGCGGTAGGATAGCCATCTAGCTACGGTTTAAAACAACAGCCCCGTATACAGAGGCGGTAGGATAGCCATCTAGCTACGGTTTAAAACAACAGCCCGTATACAGGGCGGTAGGATAGCCATCTAGCTACGGTTTAAAACAACAGCCCCGTATACAGGGCGGTAGGATAGTCATCTAGCTACGGTTTAAAACAACAGCCCCGTATACAGGGCGGTAGGATAGCCATCTAGCTACGGTTTAAAACAACAGCCCCGTATACAGGGCGGTAGGATAGCCATCTAGCTACGGTTTAAAACAACAGCCCGTATACAGGGCGGTAGGATAGTCATCTAGCTACGGTTTAAAACAACAGCCCGTATACAGGGCGGTAGGATAGTCATCTAGCTACGGTTTAAAACAACAGCCCGTATACAGGGCGGTAGGATAGCCATCTAGCTACGGTTTAAAACAACAGCCCGTATACAGGGCGGTAGGATAGTCATCTAGGTACGGTTTAAAACAACAGCCCGTATACAGGGCGGTAGGATAGCCATCTAGCTACGGTTTAAAACAACAGCCCGTATACAGGGCGGTAGGATAGCCATCTAGCTACGGTTTAAAACAACAGCCCGTATACAGGGCGGTAGGATAGCCATCTAGCTACGGTTTAAAACAACAGCCCCGTATACAGAGGCGGTAGGATAGTCATCTAGCTACGGTTTAAAACAACAGCCCGTATACAGGGCGGTAGGATAGCCATCTAGCTACGGTTTAAAACAACAGCCCGTATACAGAGGCGGTAGGATAGTCATCTAGCTACGGTTTAAAACAACAGCCCCGTATACAGGGCGGTAGGATAGCCATCTAGCTACGGTTTAAAACAACAGCCCGTATACAGGGCGGTAGGATAGTCATCTAGCTACGGTTTAAAAACAACAGCCCGTATACAGAGGCGGTAGGATAGCCATCTAGCTACGGTTTAAAACAACAGCCCGTATACAGGGCGGTAGGATAGCCATCTAGCTACGGTTTAAAACAACAGCCCCGTATACAGGGCGTGTAGGATAGCCATCTAGCTACGGTTTAAAACAACAGCCCGTATACAGGGCGGTAGGATAGCCATCTAGCTACGGTTTAAAACAACAGCCCCGTATACAGGGCGGTAGGATAGCCATCTAGCTACGGTTTAAAACAACAGCCCGTATACAGAGGCGGTAGGATAGCCATCTAGCTACGGTTTAAAACAACAGCCCCGTATACAGGGCGGTAGGATAGCCATCTAGCTACGGTTTAAAACAACAGCCCCGTATACAGGGCGGTAGGATAGCCATCTAGCTACGGTTTAAAACAACAGCCCCGTATACAGGGCGGTAGGATAGCCATCTAGCTACGGTTTAAAAACAACAGCCCCGTATACAGGGCGGTAGGATAGCCATCTAGCTACGGTTTAAAAACAACAGCCCGTATACAGGGGCGGTAGGATAGCCATCTAGCTACGGTTTAAAACAACAGCCCCGTATACAGGGCGGTAGGATAGCCATCTAGCTACGGTTTAAAACAACAGCCCCGTATACAGGGCGGTAGGATAGCCATCTAGCTACGGTTTAAAACAACAGCCCCGTATACAGGGCGGTAGGATAGCCATCTAGCTACGGTTTAAAACAACAGCCCCGTATACAGGGCGGTAGGATAGCCATCTAGCTACGGTTTAAAACAACAGCCCCGTATACAGGGCGGTAGGATAGCCATCTAGCTACGGTTTAAAACAACAGCCCCGTATACAGGGCGGTAGGATAGCCATCTAGCTACGGTTTAAAACAACAGCCCCGTATACAGGGCGGTAGGATAGCCATCTAGCTACGGTTTAAAACAACAGCCCCGTATACAGGGCGGTAGGATAGCCATCTAGCTACGGTTTAAAACAACAGCCCCGTATACAGGGCGGTAGGATAGCCATCTAGCTACGGTTTAAAACAACAGCCCCGTATACAGGGCGGTAGGATAGCCATCTAGCTACGGTTTAAAACAACAGCCCCGTATACAGGGCGGTAGGATAGCCATCTAGCTACGGTTTAAAACAACAGCCCCGTATACAGGGGCACCGCAGGGGCGTAAAACAGGCAGAGAGAGCACCTCAAGGACACACCGACCAAATCCCCCCCCAGCTTTCCCCGTAAATGGTATCAATTAGTTATTCACAGTCTTGTCATCTATTTCATCGTTTATTCCCCCCTTAACGTTTACTCACCATAGGTGAAGGAGACCACTGGACATATAGGAATCATTGGGTTGGTGTTTTTTTGGCCAAGTCTTGTTCTGTAAAAACCTTTTGCGTGTTTATATGAGAAGGTCGGACTGGGAAATGGACCAGGCGCACATGCGCTGTACATGCAGATATACATGGGAATTGTAGTTCTACTGGGTCTATGGTCGACTCCCTGGGCCAAACCATAACATCAAATTATCAGTGGTAGAAAAAAGTACCCAGTTGTCATTCTTGAGTAAATGTAAAGATACCCTTAATAGAAAATGACTCAAGTAAAAGTCACCCAGTAAAATTCTACTTGAGGAAAAGTCCAAAAAGTATTTGATATTACATACTGTATTTTTCGTTACACCCGCAATAACATCTGCTAAACATGTGTATGCGACAAATAACATTTGATTTGATTTTTAAGTATCAAAAGTAAATTGAATTATTAAAATATTACTAAGCATCAAAAGTAAAAGTATGAATCATTTCAAATTCCTTATATTAAGCAAACCAGATGGCACCATTTTCTTTTTTTTAAATGTATGAATGGCCAGGAGCATATATATATATATATCAACAAAAGCCACACACGGAACATACGAAAATCAATCACTCACAAGGACAAGAAGGAAACCAGAGGAATAAATACACGCAGACTAATGATGGGGAATGAGCAACAGGTGTAACTGAAAACAAGGCCAAACCAATAGATAACGAAAAAGGAGCGGTGACGACTCGTAAACCGGTGACTTCGACTGCCGAACAAGGAGAGGGGCCGAACTCTGCGAAAGTCGTGACAGAATCAATTGCAAAACCAATGAACCGACCAATCAACCGACTCTTGCAAAACCAATGAACCGACCAATCAACCAACTCTTGCAAAACCAATGAACCGACTAATCAACCGACTCTTGCAAAACCAATGAACCGACCAAATCAACCGACTCTTGCAAAACCAATGAACCGACCAATCAACCGACTCTTGCAAAACCAATGAACCGACCAAATCAACCGACTCTTGCAAAACCAATGGAAAAGTATCTTGGTCCATCTTAGTATGAAAAACAGTAGACATTCAGTATGTATCTTCCACTATGTCAAAATTGTGCATGGCATGTAAGTTTAGTAACACTTTTATTTGATGTGTTTTTATTTTTTATGAAGACAAAAAGAAACAACGAAACCACCTGATACACACCACAACACGACAACATGACCAGACCACAACATGACCACAATGTGGGGCGGCAGGTAGCCTAGTGGTTAGAGCGTTGGACTTGTAACCGGAGGGTTGCAAGTTCGAATCCCCAAGCTGACAAGGAAAAATCTGTTGTTCTGCCCCTGAACAAGGCAGTTAACCCACTGTTCCCCGGGCGCCATGGATGTCGATTAAGGCAGCCCCCTACACCTCTCTGATTCAGAGGGGTTGGGTTAAATGCGGAAGACACATTTTGGTTGAAGGCATTTGGTTGTACAACTGACTAATAATGGTGACTTTGACGTGACAGGTTGGAGTCATTGAAACTCATTTTTCAACCACTCCACAAATTTCTTGTTAACAAACTATGACAAGTCAGTTGTTTACAGACAGATTATTTTTCTTATAATTCACTGTATCACAATTCCAGTGGGTCAGAAGTTGACATACACTAAGTTGACTGTGCCTTTAAACAGCTTGGAAAATTCCAGAAAATGATGTCATGGCTTTAGAAGCTTCTGACAGGCTAATTGACATCATTTGAGTCAATTGGAGGTGTCCCTATTTCAAGGCCTACCTTCAAAGTCAGTGCCTCTTTGCTTGACATCATGGGAAAATCAAAGGAAATCAGCCAAGACCTCTGAAAAAAGATTGTAGACCTCCACAGGTCTGGTTCATCCTTGGGAGCAATTTCCAAACACCTGAAGGTAACACGTTCATCTGTACAAACAATAGTACGCAATTATAAACACCATGGGACCATGCAGCCGTCATACCGCTCAGGAAGGAGATGCGTTCTGTCTCCTAGAGATGAACGAACTTTGGTGCGAAAAGTGCAAATCAATCCCAGAACAACAGCAGAGGACCTTGTGAAGATGCTGGAGGAAACAGGTACAAAAGTATCTATATCCACAGTAAAACGAGTCCTATATCGACATAAACTGAGAGGCCGCTCAGCAAGGAAGAAGCCACTGCTCCAAAACCGCCATAAAAATGCCAGACTACGGTTTGCAACTGCACATGGGGACAAAGATTGTACTTTTTGTAGAAATGTCCTCTAGTCTGATGAAACAAAAATAGAACTGTTTGGCCATAATAACCATCGTCATGTTTGGAGGAAAAAGGGGGAGGCTTGCAAGCCGAAGAACACCATCCCGACCGTGAAGCACGGGGGTGGCAGCATCATGTTGTGGGGGTGTTCTGCTGCAGGAGGGACTGGTGCACTTCACAAAATAGATGGCATCAATTGGAAGGGAAAATTATGTGGATATATTAAAGCAACATCTCAAGACATCAGTTAGGAAGTTAAAGCTTGGTCACAAATGGGTCTTCCAAATGGACAATGACCCCAAGCATACTTCCAAAGTTGTGGCAAAATGGCTTAAGGACAACAAAGTCAAGGTATTGAGTGGCCATCACAAAGCCCTGACCTCAATCCTATAGAAAATGTATGTGCAGAACTGAAAAAGCATGTGTGAGCAAGGAGGCCTACAAACCTTACACCAGCTCTGTCAGGAGGAATGGGCCAAAATTCACCTAACTTGTTGTGGGAAGCTTGTGGAAGGCTACCCGAAACGTTTGACCCAAGTTAAACAATTTAAAGGCAATGCTACCAAATACTAATTGAGTGTATGTAAACTTCTGACCCACTGGGAATGTGATGAAAGAAATAAAAGCTGAAATAAATCATTCCCTCTACTATTATTCTGACATTTCACATTCTTAAAATAAAGTGGTGATCCTAACCTACCTAAGACAGGGAATCTTGACTAGGATTAAATGTCAGGAATTGTGAAAATCTGCGTTTAAATGTATTTGGCTAAGGTGTACGTAATTTGTGGAGTGGTTGAAAAATGAGTTTTACTCCAACCTAAGTGTATGTAAACTTCCGACTTCAACTGTACATTACTGTAAATATTGATCACATTCCCTGTGTATGATCGTATATTTTGATACATTGAATGGTAATATTGTGAAACTACGCATTTTTTTTTAACCTATTTCAGGAAGTGATGTCACTGAGTACTGCCCCTATATATAGGACCTTCCACCCCCACCTGGGATATGGATGCCTGATGAAGGCCTAAGGGTTGAAACGTTAAATAAACCTAGAAGCATGAGCAGCAGTGGGCTGCGTTTTCCTTTCTGTTTTGAGTTTTGCCTACAACTCCAGCACCTGCTGAAAGTACCTGAATGTGTCCTTCAGCTTTTGTAATGCACAATTAACATTGGATGCCAACCGCCGTTGAACCTCATCGATGTTCGATGGGGTTCAAGTCCGGGCTCTGGCTGGGCCAGAGACTTGTCCCGAAGCCACTACAGAGACTTGTCCCGAAGCCACTCCTGCGTTGTCTTGGCTGTGTGCTTAGGGTCGTTGTCCTGTTGGAAGGTGAACCTTCGCCCCAGTCTGAGGTTCTGAGCGCTCTGGAGCAGGTTTTCATCAAGGATCTCTCTGTACTTTGCTCCGTTCATCTTTGCCTCGATCCTGACTATTCTCCCATTTCCGGCCGCTGAAAAACATAAAATCAAATCAACTTTTATTGGTCACACACATATTTAGCAGATGTTATTGCGGGTGTATCGAAATGCTTGTGTTCCTAGCTCCAACAGTCCAGTAGTATCTAAAAATGATTCGCAACAATACACACAAATCTAAAAGTAAAATAATGGAATGGAAAAGTAAATATTAGATCGAGCAATGTCGGAGAAATGCAGTAGAATAGAATAAAGCAGAGACCAGTCAAAAGTTTGAACACGTTCAAGCGTTTTTCTTTATTTTTTACTATTTTCTACATTGTAGAATAACACTCTCCTTCTTGGTCAAATAGCCCTTACACCGCCTGGAGGTGTGTTGGGTCATTGTCCTGTTGAAAAACAAATGATAGTCCCACTAAGCGCAATCCAGATGGGATGGTGTATCTCTGCAGAATGCTGTGGTAGCCGTGCTGGTTAAGTAGTGCCTTGAAGAGTATTGCTTCAGAATTGTTTTATTTAACCTTTATCTAACTAGTCAGTTAAAACTACTTAGGGAGCAGTGGGGCGCTAGCGGCCCTGAAAGAACTTCATTGGAGTCTTTGTAAACTGGAAACCACATATCCTGAGGCTGCATTTATTGTAGCTGGGGATTTTAACAAGGATCATCTGAAAACAAGGCTCCCTAAATTTGATCAGCATATCGAATGTGCAACCCGGGCCGGGAAAATCCTGGATCATTGTTATTCTAACTTCCGCAACGCATACAAGGCTATTCTCCGCCCTCCTTTCGGCAAATCTGACCATGACTCTATTTTGTTGCTCCCAGCCTACAGACAGAAACTAAAAACAGGAAACGCCCGTGCTCAGGTCTGTTCAACGCTGGTCCGACCAATCTGATTCCACGCTTCAAGATTGCTTCGAGCACGTGGACTGGGATATGTTCCGGATAGCATCAGACAACAACATTGATGTATACGCTGATTCGGTGAGCGAGTTTATTAGCAAGTGCATTGGTGATGTTGTACCCATAGCAACTATTAAAACCTTCCCCAACCAGAAACCGTGGATTGATGGCAGCATTCGCGCAAAACTGAAAGCGCGAACCACTGCTTTTAACCAGGGTAAGGCTACCGGAAACATGACTGAATACAAACAATCAAACAAGCTAAGCGTCAATATAGAGACAAAGTAGAGTCACAATTTTTTTTTCAACAATTCAAATTCAAATGATGCCAATTGTATAATGTTTACATATCCTACATTACTCATCTCATATGTATATACTGTACTCTATACCATCTACTGCATCTTGCCTACGCCGGTCAGCCATCGCTCATCCATATATTTATATGTACATACTCGTATTCATTCCTTTACACTTGTGTGTATAAGGTAGTTGTTGTGAATTTGTTAGATTACTTGTTAGATACTACTGCATGGTCGGAACTAGAAGCACAAGCATTTCGCTACACTCGCATTAACATCTGCTAACCATGTGTATGTGACAAATAATTTGATTTGATTTGATATGCTGTGGTAGCCATGGTGGTTAAGTGTGCCTTGAATTCTAAATAAATCACTGACAGTGTCACCAGCAAAGCACCCCCCACACCATCACACCTCCTCCTCCATGCTTCACAGTGAGGAGATCATACGTTCACCCACACCCTGTCTCACAAAGACACGACGGTTGGAACCAAAAACTCAAATTTGGACACATCAGACCAAAGGACAGATTTCCACCTGTCTATTGTCCATTGCTCGTAATTTCTTGGCCCAAGCAAGTCTCTTCTTCTTATTGGTGTCCTTTATTAGTGGTTTCTTTGCAGCAGTTCGACCATGAAGGCCTGATTCACACAGTCTCCTCTGAACAGTTGATGTTGAGATGTGTCTGTTACTTGACCTCTGTGAAGAATTTCTGAGGCTGGTAACTCTAATGAACTTATCCTCTGCAGCAGAGGTAACTCTAGGTCTACCTTTCCTGTGGCGGTCCTCATGAGAGCCAGTTTCATCATAGCGCTTGATGGTTTTTGTGACTGCACTTGAAGAAACGCTCTAATTTCTTGACATTTTCCGTATTGCCTGACCTTCATGTCTTATGTAATGATGGACTGTCTTTTATCTTTGCTTATTTGAGCTGTTCTTGCCATAATATAGACTTAGTCTTACCAAATAGGGATATCTTCTGTATACCACTCCTACATTGTCACAACACAACTGATTGGCTCAAATGCATTAAGAAGGAAAGAAATTCCACAAATTAACTTTTAGCAAGACACACCTGTTAATTGAAATGCATTCCAGGTGACAACCTCGTGAAGCTGGTTGAGAGAATGCCAAGAGTGTGCAAAGCTGTCATCAAGGCAAAGGTTGGATACTTTGAAGAATCTCAAATATAAAATATAACACTTTTTTGGTTACTACATGATTCCATATGTGTTATTTCATAGTTTTGATGTCTTCACTATTATTCTACAAGGTAGAAAATAGTGCAAATAAAGAAAAACCCTTGAATGAGTAGGTGTGTCCCAACTGTTGACTGGTGCTGTACATGATGTACATTGTGGCCACTTGGTGGCAGTGTTGTACTTAATATGTCAGCTATTGTAATGTTGATGTCCTTCTTGTTTCACAGCAAAATTCCCAAATTAAAGGAAATGTTGTCGTCCACATCTGGCAGCAACTCTGACAGTGAGGTGGAGACCAAGGTATGCGGTCCTGTCAGTCTGTGTCTGAAGGCTGGAGGTAAAGCTACTGACAGTGAGGTGGAGACCAAGGTATGCGGTCCTGTCAGTCTGTGTCTGAAGGCTGGAGGTAAAGCTACTGACAGTGAGGTGGAGACCAAGGTATGCGGTCCTGTCAGTCTGTGTCTGAAGGCTGGAGGTAGAGCTACTGACAGTGAGGTGGAGACCAAGGTATGCGGTCCTGTCAGTCTGTGTCTGAAGGCTGGAGGTAAAGCTACTGACAGTGAGGTGGAGACCAAGGTATGCGGTCCTGTCAGTCTGTGTCTGAAGGCTGGAGGTAGAGCTACTGACAGTGAGGTGGAGACCAAGGTATGCGGTCCTGTCAGTCTGTGTCTGAAGGCTGGAGGTAAAGCTACTGACAGTGAGGTGGAGACCAAGGTATGCGGTCCTGTCAGTCTGTGTCTGAAGGCTGGAGGTAAAGCAGAAATAAAGGTCTGTGTGCTGCGAATATTCCTAACAACCTACATTTCAGCCTAAGAAGAAGAAGCCCCGTACGCCACCTGAGAAGATCTCTAGACCTGGAGCCGCCAGCAAGACACAGGATGGCATGTTCCAGGTTAGTCAGCGCCATAGAAATATAATCCATAGAAAGGGCACCTCCAACCCTGGCAAATTGACAGTTAGGGCAGACATGTACTGCTAAGGGGGGGGGGATCATATGGTGAGCAATATGTTTGGAACATAGAATTGCAATAAAATCACAGTATCGAATTGCAATACGTATAGAGTCGTAAGAATCACAATATACACTGACCGTACAAAACATTAAGAACACTTGCTTTTTCAATAACATACTGTAGACTGACCAGGTGAATCCAGGTGAAAGCTACGATCCCTTATTGATGTCACTTGTTAAATCCAAGAGAGTCAAATATTGAGAAAGTTTTACAGCTACCAAGAGATTAAAAAATTGAGAACGTTTTACAGCTACCAAGAGATTCAAATATTGAGAACGTTTGACACCTACCAAGAGATTCAAATATTGAGAACGTTTTACACCTACCAAGAGATTCAAATATTGAGAATGTTTTACAGCTACCAAGAGATTCAAATATTGAGAACGTTTTACACCTACCAAGAGATTCAAATATTGAGAACGTTTGACACCTTACCAAGAGATTCAAATCAGTAGATGGCGCCAGCTGCTCATCTTTGCCTTCTGTTTACTTGAATACAGTTTTCTTCAATTGGGACCAAATTACCACTTACATATATGCAGATGTGTAGTAGACTGTGGAGTTGATCTCTCATTGTAATATCTGTGGAACACCGTGCGCTCTACATGTACACTGCATTAGACGAGGCTGAGAGGCCTCTGCTTACTGGCCTGTATACGCCTAGGCCTTCACTGTCATTCTCCTGTGTAGCTGAGTTGGCACGCGTGTGGCGGTAGGAACACCGTGGGTTCAATTCCCCGCAGAGATCGCATGCTAAAAAATGTATACAGTCCCTGTCCGGTAAGCTGCTCTGATAAAAGTGTCTGCTCAATGGCGTATATTGTTAAATGTTATCGTCATTATTGTTACAAGGATTTTGAAAAGAGTAACTTGCTGAAGAGTTAGCTGCCGCTGTTTGAGGATAGAATTGATCGAACACTGCTGCCGACAATACTGATGTTGCAGCACTGTGAACCAGGATCCCATCCACTCACACTGAGCCAGGATCCCATCCACTCACTGTGGACCAGGATCCCATCCATTAACAGTTAGCCAGGATCCCATCCACTCACCGTGGACCAGGATCCCATCCACTCTCACTGAGCCAGGATCCCATCCACTCACTGTGAACCAGGATCCCATCCATTAACAGTTAGCCAGGATCCCATCCACTCACCGTGGACCAGGATCCCATCCACGCACTGAGCCAGGATCCCATCCACTCACTGTGAACCAGGATCCCATCCAATCACACTGAGCCAGGATCCCATCCACTCACACTGAGCCAGGATCCCATCCACTCACTGGGAACCAGGATCCCATTCACTCACTGTGAACCAGGATCCCATCCACTCACTGTGGACCAGGATCCCATCCATTAACAGTTAGCCAGGATCCCATCCACTCACCGTGGACCAGGATCCCATCCACGCACTGAGCCAGGATCCCATCCACTCACTGTGAACCAGGATCCCATCCAATCACACTGAGCCAGGATCCCATCCACTCACACTGAGCCAGGATCCCATCCACTCACTGGGAACCAGGATCCCATTCACTCACTGTGAACCAGGATCCCATCCACTCACTGTGAACCAGGATCCCATCCAATCACACTGAGCCAGGATCCCATCCACTCACACTGAGCCAGGATCCCATCCACTCACTGGGAACCAGGATCCCATTCACTCACTGTGAACCAGGATCCCATCCACTCACTGTGAACCAGGATCCCATCCACTCACTGTGAACCAGGATCCCATCCACTCACTGGGAACCAGGATCCCATTCACTCACTGTGAACCAGGATCCCATCCACTCACTGGGAACCAGGATACCGTCCACTCACTGTGAACCAGGATACCATCCACTCACTGTGAACCAGGATCCCATCCACTCACTGTGAACCAGGATCCCATTCACTCAATGGGAGCCAGGATCCCATCCATTAAAAGTGGGCTAATGGACATTTCGAAAAGTGCTATGAATTTGATTTCAGGTTAGAGTCTGAAAGATCTCTTAGCACAGAAGTTTTTGTCATAATGACCTGGTGTTGATTGTTTCACAAAACTTGGTAACAAATGGCATTCAAACACACTGCATACATCAGTCAACG